>SNQN01005349.1:25700-45007 GCA_008642245.1 Bassia scoparia | reverse complement strand
AATCAAGCTATTCTTAATGTGTCTTCAATTTGTAAGAGTATTCAGTTTCAAATTAGGCAAAGGTCTCTTTTGCTCAATGCTAAATGTAGCAGGAAGGATAAGTTGTGGCTTGATCAAATTTGTAATTAGCTCTTGTGGCTTTCCTTGTTGAGTGGCACCTTCCTAGAAGAGATTACTGTAGACACCTAAAAATTTCTCCCCGAATTGAATAGCTGATGAGGAAAAGTACGACATCTCGAAATAGATATGATTCCGAAAGTGGCGACAAAATTCATAAACCACATCCATTTGCATAAGTTGAATTCAAGTTGAGTTTGAAATCATATGCCGAGAGCACAATAATAGGCGGAAAGAGTTTATTTTTATTTATTTTAATTATTTTAAATTTTCAGGCTTTTTTTTCCTTATTTTTAGGATTTTTAGAATATTTTAAATAGGTTATTTCTAAGATTTCCACTTTTCATTTTGATCTTCTCATTTTTTTGAGTTCGCCAGTATTTTTAGTTTATTATTTTGATTTTTCTTTGTTTTTTACAAGTTTTATAAATTGATTTTCAAAAATAAATGAATTCAAAAATTCGTAGATAAATCCAGATAATTCGATAATGATCTGAAATATTTCTAGAAGATTAATCTTGTTCACCAAGTTTATCCAAAAGTGGATAAAGGTTAATTGGATAATAGATTAGATGCAAAAACACGGATATTAATACTCGAACGAAAGATAGAAAAAAATAAAAAATTAAGCACGAATCGCTGATGTGGCAATCCACGTCAGCAAGAACTGTATATACGGTTGTGATGACGGTACATACGGACCGTATATACGACATACAGACCATATATACGGTTCGTACAATCGTATATACGATCCCTGGACCGTATATACGGTTGCTATCCGTATGCTTGATTTCGTATTTTATCTATCTTTTGGACCGTATATACGATTGCTATCCATATGCTTGATTTCGTATTTTATCTATCTTTTTCCCAAAAAACGCCTATAAATACATGCTTTCGGTGCTTAATTGAACATCAACGAAAATCAACATTCAATCAACGAAAATCATTGTACGAAGTGCAATTCAAAGCTCTCAAAAATCTCTCTCACACACAAATCAATCAAAAAAACACAAATCATTCACCACACCCAAAGTTCTCGAGTTCGTTGCAACTTTCGGAGTTGATTCTTTGCAAATTTAGGTACAAAATTTTGAGGCTATTCAATCTAACTCTCTCTCTCTCTCTCTCTTCTCTTGTTGTTAATTTTGATTAATAATATTTTATTTTGCTTTTGAATTTCAATCATGTAAATTCATTCGATTTCAATCGTTTTCTCTTTATCGTAATTATTTTAATCATAATTGTCAATGCTAACAATTTCTTTTGTTGTGATAAGCAATTCAATTGAAAGCAAAGTTTTGATACAATACCTTTGTTCTTCTTTTGTGTTGATAGCGAACAAGGTAGTTGGTTCAATAATTTGAGTTTCATTGTCGCAATATTATGTATGTGTTCTTTGGGAAAAAACCAGAATAATGACCCCTCTATTTCTTGTGTTGATAGCAAACTTTAATTTTTTGATAAAAAAAAATGCTGATCGTTAAAATGAAAGAATATTTTCTTACTCCCTTCGATTTTATTTATGTGCATTTCCTGTTTGGGAAAAACTAGGAATAATGACCCCCTTAATTGAGAGATTTCCCTCTAGTGTTTTGCTTGGGGTTTCTTCGTCAACCTTCGAGGGTATTTCTCCTAATATCAGAGGTTATATTTCTCCTCCCTCTTCTTCTACTTTTCTCTCTTTATTTTTCCTCTTATTGCGTTTGGGGTTGGTGTCTCGTCGTCGTTGGGTTTTCGCCCTCTTATGCGGTCACCCACCCCTTCCTCCTCGTTTGCGGCTACAACTGTGGTCAAGTTTCCCCTGATGATCCTCTTGCTTTGCCACAGGTCGGTCACCTCTTGGGTGATCTTCTGATGCGGTCTGCTTTCTTGCTTTGGTTGTTAGGGTTGAAACCTTATTCGATCATTTATTGTGGGCTTAAGGTTAGTTTTACACTGTGCATCCACGTCCCGATCATAGTGGTTCCTTATCTGGGTTTTGGCTGACGTTTTGAGTTTTGACTATCGTCTTCTTTGTCGAAAATTTTAATTATTTGTTTTTTGTGTGTCTTTTCCAGGAAAAGATGAATGATCATAAGGTTTATCATGAGGTGATTTTTTCCAATAACATGCATCTACAAACACGGGTCAAGATTTTATTGAAAGATGCGTACATCATATTCTATCATGTTACATGAAGTATCCACTTCACTGGATTGAGCTGGATTAATTAAGTTTAGGTAGTGTCTTATAGCTTCCCTTTGCTGATTTTAAAGTCTTTCTGAGTATAGATTACGAAGAAGAATAATTTATGAAAGTTATTATTTATAAAAAAAAAGTTGACATTACTATCCACTTTTTTCATATTTGAAATAACTACCTAAATTCTTTATTAAAATAACTACCCAACTATTTATCAAATTTGCATTTCCTTACCCATTTATGTTTCCCGCCAAAAATGGTATTCGGCGATGGGGCCCTTTTCGCTTATGTTTCACTTCTTAAATTTCCTTCCTCAAATCAAAAAATTTCTCTTTTCTCTTCCAATAATGGCCTAAATCTTCATTTTCTCCTCTTTTCATCCCAAATTCACTTTCCTTCTTTCCCCCAATTAGGTAATTTTTTTTGCAATTTTTAGGCGTTAATCTATGAACAATCTGAAAACCATGCAAAACAAAAGATGAAAGCCATCAACAAAACAACTCTTCTGAGCCTCATCCTCCTCCAACTAAATGGCGTGATCTCTCAACGCGCACCGAGGAGCTTCAAAGTCTTCCGATCAAGGTCGAGCTCCCGCTTCAGTATCTCAAACTTCTCGTCATCATACCCGACCTCTTCCATTACTGGTGACGTTGTTTCGCTGTTGCAAAGAGTTGTATCATATTTGCTAGTGGGCATGAATGAACGAGAGCTTTTATTGCTTCAGAGGAGTTTGCCGCGAGGTGTTGTATAATCTTACTTAGGAGAATGTGTGCGAGAAACGAAAGTGCTGCAATGATTGCTTGGATGATCAAAAGTCAAGGATTGATGAAATAAGGAAATTAAGGAGTATCCATAACAATATAAAAAGTGCCTTAAGATTGTTACTGTTCATAATAACAGTGCATGACAATGTGCCCCTTACACGTGAAATTATGTTTAGCCCCTGCTTTGCTATTTCATGTGGTAATGATCGTTCATTATCAGTTTATCTCTCTCTCTCCTCCTTATCACTTTCCTCTTCACTCTTCTCATGTCCTCCTTCAATCCTTGAGCCCGCAATGTTTTCATTCAAATTTGCAAAACAGGGGGCGTGATTAGTGGATTTCAATGCTTCACGCTTCTCCTGCTCAGCCTTCCTATTTCCTCAACATCTTCGTCGCCGGCCACTCTACCTATGGAACTTGAAAAAGATTTTAGAGTAGATCTTCTTGCGTGTGTTGCTTCTTGGATCCGAAAACTCACGGTGTTTCTTCTCATTTCAAATTCGTTGAATTAGTGGTCTTTGATTCTAGGCTTCATTTTCGAAATTTCGTCGAAGTAGAGTAATGATTTCAGATTTTTTTGCGTTCATTTGGACGTGGATGTTGGATGCTGGTGATGGTGTTGGTGCTGAGTGCCGTGATTGGCAACTGGATGCTGCTAAGTCACCCATGGGGGCCGAAAGGTGAAGGTGGGTTTGGTGATGGTGTGGCGTGGATCATATTGTGTTCGGATTCGTAATAATACGGAGAGAAAAAAATTGAGTGGCTTTTCTTTAAAATTGTCGAATTTTAGAGTTCACTGAAAGTAGGATGTACCTCTGTTTGATTCATTGTTATGATTGATAGGGCTTCGATTTCATTTTCTTAATGATTTTTGTTCTGATGCAGATAGCATAATTTAGGGTTTCCAATTTAGGGAGTTCGTTTCGTGAGAATATGAGAAAAAAATGGGGGTATTCCGTTAAAATTGGTCCAAATTTTAGGTTTGGATGAAAGTGATTTTCGTTTTGTTTGGTTAGGTTCAATTCCTGTTGCAAACGAACAAATTTTCGCTTTTTGGGTTTCGAATTTTAGGTGATATACAGTTGGTTGATTATTAATGTTGCTATATGTTGGTTTTGGGATTTTCGGATTTTAGGTTGTGTTTTTTTATTTTCGCAATCGAACTGTATGTTGTAGATATTAGAGTTTTTCCCAGATCTAATTCGATGGTCGAAATTAGGGTTTTGGATCAAAGATTTTTCGGTTTTTGTTGATTTAGGGTTCAAATTTAGATCCGGTTTTGTTTGATTTAGGTATATTGTTCTTGTTGTTCATTTCACTTTAATTGTCAATTTCTTGATTTTGAGTATTTGATTATTTTAATCCAAATTAAATATTTGTGAGCAGAAGTGCGAAAAAGAAGATGATGTTAAATTTGAGTTCACACAACCTATGGGACCGAAAAAACGTTTCTCTTCAGTCGTGCCCTGAAGAGGACGACTATTTGTTCCAGCTATGTTCATTGTCGGCTTGCTCTTGAATCTATTCATGTTATTGTTTTTTTTTATTTAAATTAAAAAATTAGGGTTTTAGAAATTGAAATTAATGCGATGTTTTCATTGGTAAATGGCAGAAGTGGGAGTCAGAAAGCAAAAGAGAAGGTGAACACCTGGTTCATTTGACAACGCACCTTTGACCAAGGTTGTATAGTTTGCTGCCTAAGCAGATGTTTATTGCTGCAACCCTTTTGAGCGTTACAGGTATGTCTTTTTTTCATGATTTCTTAATTATTGATTTTTACTTTTGTATTAAATTTATTTCAAGTGTTTTTGATTTGAAAAATAGGCTTAAGTTGGTATTAGGGTTTTAGATGATAAGAGTGAAAAGTGTTGATCTAATAAATGCTGGTAATGAAATGTCTGACATTTTCTGACTTTCTGTCTGTATATTGGTTTGAATATTTTTTATGTTGAGCGTTGGTTGAATGATGCTGTCTATTTTGTTTGCCAAGGTTGTTTTTTATGTTATATGATAACATACATAATAACATAAATTATCAGCAAAAATTTGCATATCAATTCTAATACAATGTTGCCTTCAATGTAAGCTTGAATGGATGCCAATACAATTTCTTATATACATGTTGATTTATCGACTATAATCATCAATCAGATTCATCACATTATGCAGTAATTACTAAGCTTCTATTAAGTCTTAACAAACTGGCACTTTTATTTTGAATCTCTTTTACAGTCACAGTCTTAATTGTTGGCTAAAAAAGATTTTAAAATATGCTGCTAGCAATTTTTATGTGGTCCCCACCTCAAATTGAACTAGGATGTTAGAGGCAAATACCTTTACTAATTCCAAATATAAATCAAATACCTATATCAAAAATACAGAAAAAAAAATAAAAATAAACAAACAAAATAAAAAACCAAAAAGAGAGAAAGACCAAAACAAAACTACGATAATAAAATATAATAAAAAAAAAGACAAAAGAAATAAAAGTTAAAGTTTAATATCTCTGTCTTGTGTAGTCATGGCTTGAAAAGCCCGATATATGCCTGAAAATGTTCAAAAGGGTTTCTTCAGCCACTGGGTTCTTCATCACTATCGACCTGTTCCAGAGTCAAACAGGTGCTGTCATCTCTAGTCTGATGCGCAGAGTAATATATATGCAATCTGTTTTTTATTGCAAATTTTTAATGGTTCAAGTGGTCCAAAATATTACTTTGCTCGTGCTTTAATTACACAATCATTATACCATACTTGAATTTCCCCCCCTCCATATCAATCAATCAATCAATCAAACCTTGTCACAGTGGGGGTTGGCATTTTTTTCCTCCATTTTCTAATAATCAGTTTCAGTATCCGGTTATGGAGGATGAACTATTTGCAATTAATTGGTTTTTTAAATGTATTTGCTATGTCTAATCGGCAAAATTATAAAATGGTTAGACATATCTCATTCTCTGTTGCACTTCATCGCTTGTTATTGCCACTTATCTGGTTGCTTTTATCTATACTTCCATGTCGATTACTCAATAATCTCTCTTGAACAGTTCATGTTGACGGGAGGTCAGTTTTAGTTGAAATTAGTAAATACTTAAGATTGTCATTTGGTCATATTTTTTTTTTTTCTTTTTTTTTTCGTGTTTATTTGGTGTCCTTGCAGCCATTACTATGCACTGTAACCATGTCAGTCATTTGATTGAGTTGAGGAAATGCTCAAAGAAAATGTCAGTCCCAAGTTGGTGATATCAACAAGAATGTTCTATATTATGGAGTTGTCTTTATGTTTTTTCAAGTTTATACTGTTTGTAACTGATTAACATGATGTCGTAGTGTTAGCTTGTGAGATGTTGCCTTTAATTATTATTTATCGTGTTTGAAGCTTGCTTCAGATGAACAAAAATCATAATTATAGTACCCCAAAAAGGTGGTGATTAGATTTTTTGCTAAAGTTGATTATATCAAGTTTATCTGTTTGGGGAATTGTTTTAGGCAATGAAATGTTGTAACCTTCGTTGTGAATGTAACATGGAGGTTAATGAAATGTATTGGATTGTTCAGGTTGATCTAAACGTTAAAGGTGCTAGGGGACGTCTTTGCGGAAGATTAATTGCGAGAAGCCAAAGCTTATGACGATCGATGCTACACTAATTCTTGACCTGAAAGCCCAGCACCAATGATTTGGTCGCCAACCTCAGTGGAAATATTGTACGAGGAATTGCCAAATAACTCCTCAGTTTATGCTCAGATATGGAAGATTGTTTACTAGAGAGCCTGGTAATTCACTTTGTATTAGGATACTATTCAGTATTGCTGTTACACCCTTGAACCAAATAAAGCAAACAAACATTTATTTGAGATGGAACCGAAACTCCTTCTAGTAGAATATTTTTTTTAAAGAATCAATTAACTCTTTGTAATACATTACTATACAACTTCTTCTATCAAGTCTGTTTTAAAATTCTTGCTACGTATATTATACAATCGAAAGTGACCACGCGCGCTTAGCGCGCCGGGCCACACTGTAGTGGGTAATGTGCAATTGTAGGATTAAGGAGCCGGAAAGTATATAGGTTAATAATAATGAGTATATGGTAAAGGGAGTAATCTTAATAAATATGGAGGGTGGTAAAATCGTGGATACAATGTTTTAGAGGGTATAATGTAATTTCTATAATAGGGATTTTAGGCGGACATATCAATATGGGCCCTACACGTCGGATAGGTTTTTATTAATTGGAAAAATTAAATGGTAGGGAATTGCAAACTTTGACAAAATATGGTAAGGCGGCGTGTCCTGACTCCCAACCCGTCACGGAGCACGTAATGTTTAGCGAGGGTCATCATGGTGGATTGATTTTTAGTCCTGCGTCATTTTTAATTAAAAAATATACGGATAGTTAATTTTTAATTTTGACGAAAAGTGGTGATTAATGGAAAATTGGTCATACTTACACACTTGATTCACATGTCAAAATAATCATATTCATTCACTTAGTGCGAAATTAGTCTCTTATATACTTTTGAGTAAGTGAGGGGAAAGAGTAAACTCGATTGTATAAGCTTCAAGAAAGGGGTTGAATAGGGGAGTATTTGTGAGTGAACAACAGGTTGCTATTCAGGCAAGAGTGAGCACCACCAGGAGTAGATGGTGGGAGAACTAATTCCAGATAGGGAAACAATTGATGTTTTTCTTACTATTCGGAGTAATCATAAGAACAAAGATAGAAGACGTGGGTCATAGTTGACAAAACCTCGTTAAATCTAGTGTTTTCTCTATTGCGCTTTTAGTGTTTCGTTGCTTGGAAACACCCAACTGGTTCCTCCATTTAATCCGAAAGAAATTGTAAAATTATTATTGTTCTCTAAAAAACTCAATTCCCCCCACCCCGCAACCCTTATCCCCACCTCGTGTGCATTTAACTTCAAATAGGTAGTCATTAGCAAGCTCATACTCTAATTACGATAAATAACCCTAACTTAACTTTTTCTAAAATGGTTTAACTTATTGAAAAAACAAATTACTATAAAACACTTCTACAATGAACATTCTTTTTTTTGAAAAAACTACCATGTAAAATTTAAAACACGAGTCTACTAGTAAAATTTCCTAATTAAAGTCTTAAAGATAATTTAATTCTAATTTCTAACTATCACTATATATTTTAGGTGCACCCGTGCGATTAAAAGTTGACTAAAGCGCAACGGAGACGAGTTAGTAGATAACTAACAGAGCGGTTTAGAGGTAGTATTATGAGAAATTGTTAAAAGATTGAACAGAGGGCGTATTTGGTGGTTCCCCACCTTATAAAATTATTAAACACTTTCTTAAAATGGAATCAAGTAGAAAGAGTAACATCTTCAAAAATTGTTCATATGGCYAAAGTGGTAACATGTTCAAGTAATGGAGGGAGTACATGTGTTTCATATTTATTCTTAAAGYTTTTGGGCCTTTTATAAATTTATTTTGGTAATTAAACAAATGCATTGCTAAAGGCCCGGGCTAGAGTGCGAGGGGGAGACCCATGTATTGGGCTTAATGTAACATACACTTGGACTTTAAAAGACAACTTTTGGATTCTAATTATCTAAATTATTCATTTTTTAAAGGGTTGGATCTATGCGACATGGTAATTTACGATCATTGGCCACATGGGGAAAATGTAGGTGTCTTCAATTTCATGAGACCAAGACACAACCAAAGAACACCTAAGGCTATGACAACCCTAGTAGGAAGGCTCCCCATAGCACAAATGTTACAAACTACRTAGTAACAYCCTACCAGAATTACACAGTATTAAGCTTAGTAGGTCAAAGTCTATCATTTGCCTTAAATAAATCAAGGGATTTTCTATGAAATACCCTTGAGGTTTTGCGTTTTCTACAATATARCKCTACAAAAAAATTCGTCTACAATATACCCCTAAGGTTTGATACTTTTCTACAATCTAACCTTAATGGTTAAATTTAACCAAACATAAGGTTATGTGTAACCTTACAAAAATCCGATTTTTTTTTAAAAAAAGCAGTGACTACTACTCCCACCACCCACCCCCACTCCACCAATCCTCCCACACCTATTAAAGGTTAAGCTTGATTAATGGTTTTATAAACATTTGGWTATCACGTAGAAGGGTATCAAATTTTAGGGGTATATTGTAGAAGAAATTTTTTGCAGGGGTATATCGTAGAAAACCCAAAACCTCAGYGGTATTTTATAGAAAATCCCATAAATCAATTTCTGGTAGTTTTATCTTTTTAGAATAAAGAACTTAACATTCCTATCAATAACCTCAGTCCTAGGGACAACAACTTGCTGCCAGAGAGCCATATAATAAAGTAGCAAATAGGTAYAAATAATCACTTTTGTTTGAAGGTAAGAGGCCTCCTTTCTTCAACAAAATCCAAGTTTGAAATCATATCAAGGGGCTCCTTATTGATTGAAAGCCAAGTATCTATCYTTTCCCAGCAACTCTTAGCAATATAACAATCGTAGAACAAATGTTGGTGAATGTGCAACACAACATAAGATGTTAGCACACACCCCCATGCTTAAACAATCTACCTTTTACTTGCAACCTTTGGAGAATAATTATCCACCGGATAAACCCATATTTGGGGATAGAAAGCCTGTTCCATATTACATAATCCCACTTAATTAATTCTCTGACCTTCCTCAGTAATGACTTTATAGGCCTTTGTAATACAAAACTCCTGCCCATGTAGAGGCCACCAATAGGTATCATCCAGACCTATAAGAAAGTCATTTATCCGATAGATCCTTCTCTAAATCCAACTGTAATCACCGTATATTAAGTAAACTGGATGAATTCATCTCACTGCCATAGAGAATCATTGCCCTCAACAATTTGTCATACAATCTTACAAACAACTAAATAGTTCTAAATAAAGACATTCCTAAATCCAAGCTCCCTATACTTCTTAGGCAAGCATACATTGCCCCACTTCACATAGCCAGGCTTGGTACCATTCAAATGTCCTTACTAAATAAACTTCCTATAAATTTTGTTAATCTATTAATAACAACACTAAGGATAACCATAATTTCCATGCAATAAAAACATACGCTCATGCGAACATAAAATTTACAAGTACTAGCCTACCATAAAAGAAAATGTGTCTCATCTACCAAGTTCTATCTCTATGCCTTATCTTTTGAATAAATTCAACACAATTAGAGACGGATATATTTGTTGCAAATTGGGGCACCTAAATACCCAAAGGACCAAGATCCCAACTTAAAAACATATCTCTGGCTTAGGACCTCAAGATCCTTATCAAACATGTTGGCATGATACAATTTAAACTTACCTTTGTTTTCTTGAAGGCTAGAGACCTTTTAAAAATGTCTAAGGTCTTACAAGAGCATTGAAGCACTAGTCAAGTCTCCTTTGTAGAACAACATCAAGTCATCAACAAACCATAAATAATTCAAAGTTAGGCTCTTGCACCTAGGATGAAAAACAAACCCTCTCTTTGAACCAATATAATTCATGATTCTAGTCAAATACTCCATACACAGGACAAAGATAAGGGGAGACAAAGGATTTTCTTGTCAAAGTCCCCTATGAGCACCAAAGAGTCCCTGAGAAGTTCCATTTATCAGTAATGTGAAGCTCGATATAGTTCCATTTATAGTATGTGAACATGGAACATACTATCTCCCTGATTGCTCTAACTTCATTGATCTCTAACTACATCAAGATATTTAGGGCTAAAGCACCATATATTGAAAAACCTAAAAGGTTTGAATCCCGTAATTACATCAAAACATCTTACCAAGGCAAGGTTATGATCAAACTTCCCTTCAATTAAGAAAGAGTCTTCACGATTAGGAAACAAAGAGATCCACAAATGTCTCATTTGCTATCACTTTATCCAGTTTAGACATTATTCTATTAGCACCATCTTGATTGTTAGTCCATGTAAAAAACCTCCTTGATCTCTTGATATCCTCTAATTTGTAGTGAATAAGACAATTTAAAAGCCCTTGCATGCCAACCCTACATGTCACAAGCCCAATCTTTTCATCCAGATGAAGTATAATGTTAAAATCATCAATTAGGATCCAATCAGAGTCTGTAGCTAGGGCTGAGCAACGGTCCGGTCTGGACCTGAAACCGGACCGGACCGGACCTGAATTTGGACCGGACCGGACCGAACCTTCGATTCCGGTCCAGGTCCGTAAAATTTTTAGATTCCGGTCTTCCGATCCGGTCAAAAACCGGAATTTTCCGGTCCAGACCGGAATCTTTGTACATTATTATTTTTTTAAGCAAATGTTAGTGAAGTGCAGCAAATGTTAGTAAAGTCCAACTTACTAACTTCAATTCATTATTCACAAGTCACAACTTCACGTATCCTCCAAAATCCAAAAGACCAAACCCTTAAAAATCTTAGCCTCTCAGATCTATCACCACCAGTCCACCACCACTCCTCCGTGTCTCCTACGTCACTACTCTTTTTCGCTCCTCCGCCACCAAGAGGCCGCAGCAACCAGCAGCATCACCGTACCACTTCAGCGCAGCAGCAGAAGGCCAACAACTAACGCAGCAGATAGCACTTCGCAACGTTGCCATCACCGTCGGGTTGTCGATCGAGCCGCTCCCCCTCATTCCACTCCTCCAGCACCTCTGACGTCGTGTCGCAGGGTTTTTTTATTTAATTATAAAATTTCAGTCTGAATGCGTTTGAAATTGTTGTTTTAAATCTATAATTTTTGAATCTATAATTGTTATTGTTATAAAATTAATTAAGTGTTGTTATTGTTTTGAAAATTTATGTTCTTTCTTCTGAATTTATTCACTGCTTTTTGTTTATTTTGTTGTTTGTTATTAGTTCTAAAAAAATGGCAGTGAATGTAGAAAATTTGATCGATTACTTCATCTAAAATTGTTTGTTTGTTCTTGTTAAGTTGTTATTACTTTGTATTCAATTCATTGACATGTTTTCCCTTTCTTTATAACAATTCATGTTTTAATTGAATTTTTTCAATTGAAATAGCAAAAAAGAAAAAAATAATCAAAAAACAGGTCCAACAGGTCCGGTTCAGGTCTAGACCTGAATTTTCAGGTCTGGTCCAGACCTGGACCGGAATCGATTCAGGTCCGGTCCAGGTCCAGAAAAATTTGAGATTTCGGTCTTCCGATGCAACCGGTTCCGGTCCGGTTTTGGACCGGTGCTCAGCCCTATCTGTAGCCAGATGAGTGATATCCTCCCAAGACTTCTACATATCCTCCCTACTATTATGAGCATATACAAAAGTGCATAAAAGCTAACACCACTCAAAATTATAGTGATTTTGCAGTGCACCAACTTATCAGAGCAATGTAGAATATCTATCTCAAATTTATTATGGTTACAAGAAATTATAATCCTACCTCTACTATTCCAAGAATTCCGAGAAATTCTTGTAGAGTTTCCCCGTATTTAGGGCTCTAATCTTGGTTTCCAAGAGGCAAAACAACTGAACATTAGAAGAAGACAAGACAAACCTAATAATAACCTCATTCTGCTTCTCAAGACTATTGAACCCCCTAGTGTTCTAAATTATCATATTATCCATGTGGGTTACGGGCTGCCAACCCTTAGTCACCCTCATCAACATTCTCCTCCGCTTCCTCATGTAATTTATCCAATGCATGCTAGCTATGAACTAGTATTTGGAACACATTAGTAGTAGGAACATGTGGGATCTGTTTTAGACCATAATAAACCCTTCATCATCAACCCTCCTATGTTCAACAGGGATTGGATTCATGACTAGGGTACCCTCCTTAGTTTGTTTAGGTTGCCACACCTGATTCACTTACTTTTTAATCTTGCAATCCTGTTATATGTGCCCAACTTTCTTACAATATATGCAAATTGTAGATTTCCCCTCATAATGAATAGGCTGACTCATTATATCTCTATGCTCGTTAATAAACTAAAGTTGATCAACGTTCACCTCCAACATCACCCTTGCATATACTTCAGGTTAGATTTCTTAATACTTTGTGTATCCAATCTAGATTTCCAAAAGTTTAAATAAGCACTTTGTCTTCAATATTTGACATTAAGTCCATGAACCTGAAGTTGTTTGTGTGATTTCAGTAATCACATCTACATCCAGATCCCAAGGATTGCCTGTAACACCCCAATAATTCTCCCTTTTTACGGTGAAATATTTATTTAAAAATACGGAGAACCATTGACATGTTACCGCCACGTGTGAAAACATTTCGGCTTATTCAGAATATTGCAGCGGAAAATTACTAAACCAAATAATAAAACTTTTAAGGAAAAATATCAAGGAATTTAAAATCGTGCAACTTGGAACCAACTTTGGCCCTTTATTCAAAACCGAGGATAAATATTTTGGCAAACTAACGAAACTTGAAAATCATTTAATCCAATTATAAAATACTTAAATTTTCAGACGGAACATTAAATAATAGTCCAAGAATATAATACTCGAACACTCCCCTGACCCCAACGTTGCAAATGCACATGTATAGCCATCAACAACCTGCACAATCCTGTGAAAGTTTTTTTCCCCATAATTTCCAAATGAAATAAGGATCATCACAGGTCCGCCGAAAGAAAGAAGATGTAGACGACACACACAAACATAAAACACGCAATCAGCAAAGCTGAGTACATACAACTTACGAAACGAGAAAACAAACGGACAACACCTCCCCTATAAACTAGACATACCAAGTTACGACAACTGCTCAAGAAACAAAGAAAAACACAACGGTGATGTTCATAACCACTCAACAACATTTTATATAAGAAAACCCAAAGGTGGTATTCATAACCTCAACCACTTAATATATACATTTGATCCAACATACCTCAATACCAAAAATCAACACCAAACCTGTTACACATACTTTAGTACTGAATAGACAGTTTAAGTCAACCTCAACACTGTATGAATAGTTCAACTCTGCTTCGACACATGACTCAATATAGTTCATTACATTATTTATGATTTGAGCAACAGACAAGGTTGTCCAAAACCCATGTTCACAATTTAGGAACATCAACCAGACACCAAGTGTCATCAGACACAAGATGCCACAACCCCATGCCTCTCCGTCGAAAGGCATCAAAATGGTGAACGAGCACGACTCCGTCACCGAAGCTAATAAGATCTCAACTAACCCCTATCTGATATAAAAATATCCAGAATAAAAATAATAGTAAGAAAAAATGAAGAGGGACGCGTTGATCAAACGACCCTCGAAAAGAAGCGAATAAAATCGCAACCCCAACCCCTGATTGTCAATACTCCAGATGTGCACCAATCCAGAGTTTTATTGCTCATTCATATTTTATTATTTAACTGTTAATTATTGACAAGTTCATATGACTCACAAACAAGACCACAAATCACATTGAAATTCTTTTTAACACTAACCGTTACTTTAATTGCTAAACTGTTGGACAAGCCAACTAACCTCGTCATTAAGACTTGAATACTTCCCTTTACTCAATTCATACATCATGTCATGAACGAGTAATAAAATCACCTCATGGAGTAAGTTAAACTTAACTCCACTTAAATTCAACCATATATCAAACTTTACCTCATGAAGCAAGTGATACTTGACTCCACTTAATTCAAACATATATCAAAATTTACCTCATGAAGCAAGTGATACTTGACTCCACTTAATTCATTCTTGTATTATAAACCACCTCATGGGACAAGTTTTACTTGACCCCACGAAATCCATCAATTGACCAAACCAGCTCATTTAAGACAAATGACCATTAACAAACTTCATATCAATCCTCAAGAGTAAAGCATTTTCCACATTTATTCCTCAATTTCCATAAGTATAGACCAAGTGACAGGCTTGTCGCATGCCTATCAAAAATACCTATTAAAACTAACCCGCAGCTAGTGGTAACAGGATCGTATCCACAAGGAAGCAACTACTACTGACTAATTGGATCAAAGCATCTAAACTAACAAAAGACAATTGAGATTGTGATTGTGACTAATTAAAACTAATGAAAGCGATTAGCAAAGAAGATTAAACTATATAATTAACGAATCTAGAGCTATGGTTCACTATAGCAGTAATTAACAGTAAATTGGCATCAACAATTCATAACATGGCATAATCAAAACAGGGTCAAAGTTCTCTCGAATCAATTGAACCATAGAACTACTCCTAACCATATCTCTCGACCTAGGATAGTCTCGTTCTACCTATTGATGTTGATCTTGTTCTAAGTCTCAATCGCTAGATCTAGAGACTTGTGACTAATCAGATTAAGCAATTAAGTCGGGCCCTACGAAATTGATTAACATGAATAACAATCTAATAGGAAATTGATTAAAAGCCAAGTCATGAATCGAATCAAACCAAGTTATAAGTCAATCATATTGCTATAGATCCCCAATCGCCCTAGAAAATAGACTACTCGCTCATATTCAAATTAAACATGCTATTTGTGATTGGGGAAAACATAATCAAAAGCATAAATAACTTAAAAGCAATAGTAGAATGAATTAAAGGATGAATAAATTACCAAAAGAGTGATTGAAATTGATGAATGAATGAATTTTATTGAATCTCCAATGATGAAAGACAAAGCTAGGGTTCTTCACAACAATACGTAATTGAGTTCTCCAAATTTTTGAATTCTCCAAATAATAATCAAGATATCTTACAAATTAGGATTTCTCCCCTTAAATATCCCTTTCCAAATCAGAAAATAATAGCTACCCAAATTACAATCATGGCCCTCATTTATTCCTTTGAACGAGAATTAAAAAAACGAAGCCGCAGGGTGAACCGACCAGTTACGACCGGTTGAAGCTCGATTTTAATTCCTTCTCTTTTCCGCTTTGCTTCTAGCCACTTGCTACTCCGTTATGACTCCATGATGCCTCAAATGGGTCCAAAATGTATCCAAGTCAGCGAACGTAACCTGAAACTCATTCAAACTCTGGGACAACGATATTAGTAGCAAAGATGGCCGTTTAGGCCCATAACCATAGTAGATGACAAGGGAAAAAGCTATATAAACAACACACATCAAATTCCCCCAAGCTAAACTCTTGCTTGTCCCCAAGCAAGCTCATATAGATTCTCTATTTCCGACATGCCTCACCCCATAAAAACAACATCGCAACATGCTCATGACCAATTCCTCGACCAAAGGTTCCAAGTGACTCAATGTCTATCCAAAAACGTGGATCATCAAATACACAACTAGCCATCAAGTATAGAGAGAAACAGAATCAAGGAAGAACTTCTCACTAGTGGCACTCCTCTCTCTCTGTGGTGGGTTAAAAATGAACCCATTCGCTCATTGATGTATTGTATTGATATATGGTTTTCCTCCCCATTCTCTTGCTATTTTGCATGGTTTTTGGCCTCTTTAAGGCCCTCTTTGCTACTAATGTGTTTGTTTAGTGTTTGAATGAGTTTTAGGTTGCTTTCATTGATTTGGAGTGATTTTAGACTCATTTTCGAGCACTACGGAGCCTTAGAAGGAGTAGTGAGGAGCTAGGAGTGGAGCTACGCGAAAAATGATCGTTGCCAAGCATCGATTTTGACATATGCTCACTCTTTTGGTCATAAGTCACGTTTCTTATGTCGGATTGGTGTGACTCTAATTTCATTGGAAACTAGACTTCGAGAGCTTCAATTTGATAGGTCATATGCCTAATTTGGACAACCAGATCTCGAGATATGGCCTTCGGAAGATAGCCCAACGAATCTGCTGCGATTTACCCTGAACCGATCGGTTTGGCTAATCCGATCGGTTCAAGCTCGATTTTACCGATTTTAATTATCTTCTTTTGGGCTTTTATTTAAAAGGATATAATTATATTTTTAGCAAGCCATCTATCTTAGGGAATTAGTAGTATTTAAAGAGAGAGATCCTGATGGATAATGGAGATTATTAGATTAGTTTAGTTTTAGAATTATTTTTTTCTCTCTTCTTTCACATTGAAACCCTAGTTTTATTTTCTCCATTAATTCAAGCACTCAAGGTATTTTCCATTAATTTCTTCTTTATTATTTTTGTTATTATTTTGCTATTGATTATTGTTGATTGTTATTATTATTTTTATTAGATTTTCATGATGATTCTTAGGTTTATTATTGCTATTGTTTTTATTGATTTAATTATGCTTGAGTAGTTTCCTTCCTAGGGCAATTGGGGATCTATAACAATATAATTAGCATGTTTTGGGTTTGATTCAATTCATACTTTGGCAATTTATCGAATTCCTATTTGATTGTTCTTCATGTTATTCAATTAGGTAGTGCACGACTTAATTGCATAATTAGATTAGTCACGAGTTTCTAGATCTAGCGATTGAAACTTAATACAAGATTTACGTCAATCGGTAGTACGAGACTATCCTAGGTCGAGAGATACGGTTAGGAGTAGTTCTATGGTTCATTTGATTCGAGAGAACTTTGATCCTGTTCGATTGTGCCTTTTTGTGAATTGTTGATACCCAATTATTGTTAATTTGTTGTTATAGTAAACCATAGCCCTAGACTTTATTTTATTATAGTTCATTTTTATTTAATTCTTTGCTTTCATTAGTAATAGTCAATATAATCAATCCAAGGCTCTTTTACTAATCTAGATGCTTTTAATTAGTTAATAATTAATTGTTGCTTCCTTGTGGATTCGACCCTGTTACCACTAGCTACATTAGTTAGTTTTAATAGGTTATTTTTGATAGGTACGCGACAAGCCTGCCAAATTTTGGCTCCGTTACCGGGGAAGCGGCATGTTAATTATTAATTAATTGAGTCTAGATTATTATCTTTTTTAAAAAAAAATTGTACATATGACTAATTTTTAGTATGCTTCAAATTTCTGCAATACCTTTCTATTTTCCTCAATTTGAGGATGAAGTGTTTTGGCGATATATTGATAGGCTTTGGGATTTCATTGGTCCACACCATTCGTATAGCGAAATGGACTTATGTTTCGCGATATATGGGGGTGCGACACGGATGACACAATTGGAGATAGAATATAAGTGTAATTATCAATTTGAACGCTTAACGATAAAAGAAGGTTTGACTGTGATGATGCAATATGCTAGAGAGACCTATGATGAAGAGAGTAAATTATATGTTGAGCCGACCCTAGCAAATTACTCTACACATAGTACTTACAATGATATATCACAATCTTCTTATTGTTCTAATTGCTACACTTATGATCATGATGTATCCCTTTGTCCTCACAATGGTTCGTATATGCATGCTTATAACTCTTCTCCTCAATTTGATATGGATAACTTACATCCTGAACCATCGAGCAATATAGCAGAACTTATGGCTTTAATGAAAGATTTTCAGGAGAGTCAGAAAAGTTTTCAGTTGCAATTAAATGAGGTTGTTGAGCGTCAACGTTGTCTTCCTCAACGATTAAATTCTCTTCAGCTATCTTATGAGCAAAATATGTTCGATAATGATGATTATAATGATGGATGGTTCGTGGGTAAGGGTTCTAATAATATTGGCTCTAATGAGAATGATCGAAGTGAGAAAATGGAGGAATGTATGAATATTCATGAGAATGTTAATCCATTAGTTGAAAAATCATTAGTTGATGAATCAACTAATAATTCAAAACTTTTGGCTACACATTCTTTGGATGAAGTGGTTGTTGTTGAGAGTAAGGTTGTTAGTGATACTATTAAAGTTGAGCCTTCTCCCTTATTTTTTCATGATTCTTTTCCAATGTTGGATATAGTTCCTCCATTGACTATGATTTATGGTGGAGGTAATGTTTATGGTCATCTTGTTAAGTCAATTTTATCCAATGAGGAACTGACTGGTAAGTGTAAATTCTCATCTCTTTCTTCTAATTTTTCTTTTTTCTTTTGATTCTTCGTTTGATTTTTTGTTTTGTAAATCTAACTTTCCTTTTGAGCTAATTAAGGTACTAGTACCCATGCCGTATGTAGTGCTTCATAACATGTTTGCAGGGGAATTCGACAAGCTACTCAAGGCTTTGAATTCTTCTGATTAGTTGTTTGGGTAAGAGGTCGAGCTAACGACGTTAAACAAGCGCTTTGCGGGAAGCAACCCGTAGTTTATTGCTTTTTAGAGTAGTTTGTAGCTTAGCAGCAATGTAGAGTAGAAGTTTTGGGTGAGAGAGTGTGAGAGACTAACCATTTTTCCTAAGTGTGCAGGCGAAATAAGGAGTTTGGACGTGAGTTCAAACCGATCGGTT
>SNQN01005349.1:11745-22835 GCA_008642245.1 Bassia scoparia | reverse complement strand
ACGTCAGCAGTACCAATTATTGTACCAACAATTTGGCGCTAGAAGGAGGGTCGTAGTGCCACATAGTGTGTGGATTGGACAATGGATGCATCCAACCCCGAGATGATGCCTGGTGGTAGGCCTGACCCTAGAAGGCAAGATCAAGTTTCTTTCACCGCAAAAAGTCATTCTTCCAGGCATTCTAGGTCAGCAAGGCACCATGGTAGCCGAAACACCATGCCACCACCATCACAAAATCTACCACCACCAAGCCCAAGAAACCAGTATACTGGCTTTATGGGACTTGGTGGAAATTATCATCAAACACCTTCTCCCTCCATAAGAACACAAGGCAATTCCACTCCACCAAGTGCAGACAACGTAGAGCATGCGAAGAATGCTCTTAGACGTGCTGGACTGGCGTCCTTTGGTTATATTGGAAGCACTTCTGGAGTAGGTACCACATAGGAACATGATCCTTATGGCCCAAATCCCACCTACACCAAGTCATTCCACACGAAGACACCACAACCAGATGAAYGGGTCTAGGAGACCACCCAGACCACGTGTTAGAAGGAGGTTGAGTTACTCACCACCTCACTTACCATCCTCTCCATCATACGGGTCATCCCCGTCATTGGAGGATATACCTGAAGAGAATGGTGAAAGAACTGAAGTCAGATATGCGAGCCCTGTACATCGTCATCATGGCAGACCAGGTACGCCCAAACCTAGTCCTCGGCAAGAATCAGCTGGATATACTCCTGAGATTACCAGACCTGAACATGCAACAAGGCGTGGGCAGTCAGTTCATGATAGACTGGGGAATCATCTCTCGACCTTCCACAGGCTAGGAGGACCAGGTCCATCACAAAGCCAGCCAGCCGCAGAAGCTACCTCAAGTCAGGCGGCAACACATGCAACTGCTGGAATCAGGTATCCGTCCTCATCACCATTCGGTGAGGAAATATTGAGAGCTCGATCTAAAAAAGTCAAAATACCAGGCCATATCAAATTTGATGGTACTGGAGACCCTGATGACCATGTGGCCCTTTATGAGGGACATATGTATCTTGGAGAATTTGCAGATGCAAGCTGGTGCAAATACTTTCCTACCACATTGACTGGAATTGCTCAAGCTTGGTTCAGGAATATTCCACCTGGTAGCATTCACAGTTTTGGTGACATGGCTGACCAGTTCAGAAACCACTTTATAAGTGGTAGGAGAAGGGAAAAATCGTCAGTTGAGCTCATATAAGTTAAACAGGGGAAAGATGAAAGCTTACGTGACTACCTTACCAGGTTCAACAAGGAGGCCATAATGGTCTCTAGGTCAAAGCCTGACGTGGTAATCATGGCCCTACACTATGGTTTGAGACTTGGTCCGTTCAAGGACCACCTTACTAAGTCTAAGGTGGAGTCCTTGGCCGAAGCCATGCGTATCTCAGATGATTACATCACCCTGGAGGAGTTCAACAAGACAGTAGCACCAGGTGGCACTACTGTAGCCAAGAAGGATGACAAGTCACCCTCAACTGCCCAGAAGACAAGGAATGAGAAAAGGGAAGAGAAGAAGAAGGAAAAGGCATCAACACCACTTCCTCCAATCTTTGAAAGCTTTACTCCACTCAATACAGACATGGCAGTGATATATGCAACTCATAAAAATGAAGACAAATGGACTAAGCCTCCGAAGAGGTCAAAGACTGGTAAAGATCCCAACAAATATTGTGATTTCTATGAATGTCCAGGTCACTCCACAGAGGACTGTGTGCAGTTGAAGAACAACCTGGAAGACCTCATCAGGAAGGGATTCTTTAGCCAGTACAAGAAATTTGCCAAAGATCAAGAGGAAAATGACCAGACTCAAAAGGATGACCGGCCAGAACCTGCTAAAAGGTACCAGCCCAGGAGACCTATCAATGAGATCTCAGTAATCTTTGGTCCACCAGCCTCTAGGAATCATCTAAAGAATGAGGTTAGAACAGCTGGTTGTTCCAATACTTATCAATCGGAATGCTTAGATATTCCTTAAATTAGCTTTGGACCCGAAGATTGTAGAGTATTGGTCCAACCTCATAATGATCCTTTAATATTTTCTGTCCAAGTGTGTAATCACCTGGTTCATAAAGTTTTAGTTGATGATGGGAGCTCTGTCAATGTCTTTTATTATCATGTCTATCAAAAGATGGGGTTGCAGGATAAAAACATGGAGCCCACATCAGACCCTATTACAGGTTTTTCTGGAAGCTCAATCCTCCCAAGAGGAGAGATTAATCTGCAGTCACCCTGGGAGATGAAGAGCTGGGCAAGACTGTACTGATCAGGTTTTAGGTGGTAAAGGCCTACTCACCATACAACATCATAATGGACAGAACATTTATGAGTGCATTTGAAGGTGTGGCATCCACATATCATTTGTGCTTCAAGTATATAGCAGACAGTGGTAAAGTGGCAGTCTTGAAGGGTTCACAGGTATCAACCAGGTCATGCCAGTTAACCCTGGTCAAGACTTCAAGGAAGGAAGACTCAGTACGGCATCGAAAGCAGGTTGATGACATGGGAGCTGAAGCCAGTCCTCAACCACTGAAGAAACGAGTAGTCAAGGTAACTGGTCCAGAAGTAGTTGAAACTCAACCTCAAGAATCAGGCCAGTTTTCTACTGGGCCCCTGATTGAATTGGATAGAGTGGCCATACCTCAGCCTATTGAGGGTACAAAATCAATTCCCCTTATTGAAGGGACTGAGAGAATGGTGCAAATTGGATCAGACCTGGGAGCTTAAGAGAGGTGCAATGTGATCAACTTGCTCAGGATGCATGAGGATGTGTTTGCTTATTCAGAAGATGAGATGCTTGGGATTGACCCAGAAATAATAGCACATCATCTGTCCATTGATCTAGCCAAGAAGCCAGTGAAGCAAAAGAAGAGACACTTCTCATCTGAGAAGAATCAGGCTATTGAGGCAGAAGTAAACAAGCTACTGGATGCAGGATTTGTTGAGCTATGCCATTACCGTGACTGGCTAGCAAATGTGGTGATGGTCAGGAAGCCAAATGCAACATGGAGGATGTGTGTAGATTTCACTGACCTCAACAAAGCTTGTCCCAAAGACTGTTATCCTCTGCCCAGGATAGACCAGCTGGTTGATTCAACCAGTGGTCATGCTAGGCTCTCCTTCATGGATGCTTTCTCAGGCTACCATCAAATACACATGCATCCACCAGAAAAATAGAAGACAACCTTCATCACAAGTTGTGGAGTCTATAACTACATCATGTTGCCATTTGGGCTCAAGAATGCTGGTGCCACTTATCAAAGAATGATGGACCAGGTCTTTGAGTCTCAAAGAGGTAGAAACCTGGAGGTGTATGTTGATGATGCAATAGTAAAAAGTGTTCATTCTGAAGACCACACTGAAGATCTCATAGAAACATTTGCTAACCTGAGGAAATACCAGGTCAAACTTAACCCAAAGAAATGTGTCTTTGGGGTTAAGTTTGGTAAATTCTTTGGCTTCATGGTAAGTCAAAGAGGGATAGATGCCAACCCTGATAAGGTCAAAGCTGCACTAGATCTACCTGAGCCTAAAAGCATCAAGGACATCCAGAGGCTGACGGGAAGAATGACAGCACTCTCTAGATTCATTGTAAGGTCATCAGAGAAATCCCAGCCTTTCTTCAAGGTGCTGAAAGGGAATAAGGAATTAAGTTGTGGCCAAGAGCAGCATGAAGCATTCAATCAATTGAAGGAGCACCTTATGAAGCTGCCAACCCTAGCCAGGCCAATACCAGGTGAAACACTGTTCCGGTATATTGCTGTCAGCCAATAAACTGTCAGTGCTGTCTTATTAAGAGAGCAGGACAAAGTGCAGCAACCTATGTATTTTGTAAGTCATGCCCTGATAGGGGCAGAAACCAGGTATCCTATGATTGAGAAGGCTGCTTATGCAGTAATCACAGCAGCCAGAAGATTGTGGCCATACTTTGATGCACATCCAATTGTTGTCCTTACTGACCCGCCATTAGAAAAATCACTTGAAAAGCTTGAAAAGTCTAGCAGGTTGACAAATTGGGCACTTGAGTTAACTGGGTTTGGCATCAGTTTTCAACCAAGGATAGCCATCAAAGCACAAGCCTTAGCTGATTTCTTAGCTGAGTGTTCCTGTTATGAAGAAGAAGCCACCCAGACAGAGCCTTGGGTTGTCTACATAGATGGTTCATCAACAGATACTGGTTCTGGTGCTGGAGTAGTCTTGCTCTCACCAGAAAAGGATGTCATTGAGGATGCCTTGAAGTTTACATTTCAAGCAATAAACAATGAAGCTAAGTATGAAGCTACTATTGCTAGATTACAACTCTGCCTATCTATTGGAGCCACTAGGGTATGTCTTATGAGTGATTCCCAACTTGTTGCCAACCAGTACAGGGGGAGTATGAGGTCAGAGAGCCAATTTTGTAGGCTTACTATACTAGAATGAAGGAGCTAGCTTCTAAACTTCAGTCATTGGAGGTTTGCTTAATTCCCAGAGAAGATAATATCTTGGCAGATGCATTGGCAAGGCTGGCTACAACCACTTTTCAAAATTTGACCAGGTCCATCTTTATGGAGGTACTTCCTAACAGAAGTACAGAGTGTGGAGCTATGTATGTTTTCCAGGTTGGTCCACCACCTTTGTGGATGGCTGACATTCTAGCCTACAAGCAAGATGACACATTACCTTCTGACAAAGCACAGGCCAGGAAGGTCAAACTTGTAGCTCAGAGGTATACCATTATAGATGGGGAAATGTATAGAAAGTCTCACACCTCTCAACCACTACTCAAGTGTGTTGATCCTGATGAAGGGAATTACATCTTTAGGGAGATTCATGAGGGGWTTTGTGGCCATCATGCAGGTTCAAGAACCCTAGTTCACAAAGCCCTCCATTTTGGTTATTACTGACCAACAATGGATGCAGACTCTAGGAGGATGGTCACTGAGTGTGACAAATGCCAGAGGTTTTCACCATCCATCAACCAACCAGCCAATGATCTGCAGCCAGTTCTTAATCCCACCCCCTTTGCTCAATGGGGTGTGGATATCCTTGGTCCTTTCCCAAAGGCCCAAGGGGGGAAAATGATAAATTGTTGTTGTTGATTATTTTAGCAAGTGGATTAAAGCTGAAGGGTTAACCAACATTTCAGAGAAGGATGTCAGAAAGTTCTTATGGCAGAATGTGCTAACCAGATATGGTATTCCAGTCTGCATAGTGTTTGACCATGGGAGGCAATTTGACAATGATCCCCTGAAGGCCTGGTTGTCTCAGTTCAAGATCAAGATTGCATTTTCAGCAATTTGCCACCCATAGTCTAATGGGCAGGCAGAGGCAGCAAATAGAAGATCCTGAATGGTTTGAAGAAGAAATTAGATGATAAAAAGGGTTTATGGCTCCAAGAGCTACCAAGCACACTATGGTCATTAAGAACCACTGTTAAGAGGTCAACTGGACATTCACCTTACACTTTGGTGTATGGCACTGAAGCCTTGATACCAGTTGAAGTTGGCTCCACCGCTCTAAGACTCTCTCAATATAGCCAATCTCAAAATGAGCAGATTTTATCAGGATACCTTGATCTGGTAGATGAGTTAAGAGAGGATGCAGCAACTAGGCATGCAGCCTATATGCAAAGGGTGGCCAGATACTACAACAGAAGGGTAAGACAAAGACCCCTTGCAGTTGGTGAGTTGGTACTAAGGAAGTCTACAGCAGTCTAGAAGGCTGGTATTCTTGGCAAGCTCTCAGCCACCTGGGAAGGGCCATATCAGATCCATTCTCAGAGTATGGCTGGGACTTACAAACTAATGGAGCTTGATGACACAAAACTGCCAAATATCTGGAATGCAGACCAGCTCAAGAGGTATCATGCTTAAGTTTGTACTTACATATCTTTGTCATTTTTGTAAAACACGTTATTAAGTTAAGAAACTCAACCATGTAATTAATGTATAYCTATATATATGAAGAGGCATTTTAAGCCATCTGGTTGTAATTATTTTTCTTTCCTAGTGTTTTATTTTTTCCTTAGTTTTTTAAGTTGTAAAGATGTTTCATCTCTGATGAGATAAATATACAAAAATCCTACTCTTCTCAAAGAGTTAGGTACCAGGCTAGTGAAGAGCCATCTGGTCAAAATCCTGCCTTTACTAATAGGGCCAGGTGCTAGATTGGTGAAGAGCCATCTGGTTTAAATCCTAATCTTTATGAGATAAGGTGTCATCCTGATTATGTCAGTTGACAAAAATCCTAGTTCACCAGAGCTAGGTACCAGCATGATTATGTCCCTTGGTAAAAATCCTATTCTTCGTGAGAAAAGGTGTCAGCATGATCACGTCATCTGACTTAAAATTGTGCTTCCCTGTAAGTAGGTACTAGGGTGGTTATGCCACCTAGTAAAACCCTGCTCTATGCACAGAGCCAGGTGCCATAAGGTTATGTCTTTTGGTTTATCATTTGCAAAAATTTGAAGGGAGTCTTTCTCCTGGTAATTTGGCATAATTATTAATGGTTGCATGAGTAAGTCATCTTACAAAACTTATGTGTTTAAATATATTATCATATATTAAATCACATAAGTCTTTGGGGGGACAACTAGTACCCCTGGTAGGATTTAATTGAAAATATGCATTTTTTGTTTTATTTCTTCTCAGACCATTAATTATGCAAATTTACAAATATTTTTGACAAAGTTATGGTTTTAAACTTATTTGAATTAATATTTCATACATTAATTCATATAAGTCTTGGGGGGACAACTAGTACCCCTGGTACCATTTACCTGGTTGAATGGATCCTATATACATGTCACATAATGTTACATAATTTAAATACCAGGATTTTTTAAAAAGTGCTAGATTTATTTATGCATTATAGGCATAAGTATAGACATAAAAAAGCAGAGTACTTCATACCAAAATATTTAAATCAGTACTACTGCCCTTATGGGCAAACTATTACATAACCAATACTGGTGGCTGCCTGGCCAGGCTCCAAAAGAGGGCCCTAACAAAGGCCAGTAGCCAATTGTTCTTTGAATCAGATGTAATTAAAACATTGTTCATAACATTGTTCTTGAACTACAACACACAAAAGCTAAATGAAAGGATGCAAAAGCTGATGACAGGATAAAGACAGAGGCAGTAGAGTACATCATGGAGCCAGATCGGGTGAACTTCCACTAGAAGAAGTCTCTGATTCACCAGGTAGCCACCCGAGTTCCTATGTAGGAGCATTCAGCTGGGACTCCTCAGCTACATCACCATCTTTGCTAGGCTCACCTGCATTATCTCCCTCTTGGTGTTGGGCTCCTTGATCATCTCCAAGCTGAGTTGCCTCAACAAATATGGTCTCCTCATTGGCACTCTGCTCTACCTCTTTGTCTGCCACATCCCCCACTGCTGGTCCTTCCTGATTAGTGCTCTGGGCTGCTGAGAGGTTTTCACCTGCTGGAATCTCAGCAGAGCTGGCAGTAATTGGTATAACCCCTTGAGGATTGATGGGATCATTAGCATCACCTGAAACAAAATCATCTCCCATGGTTATGACTAAAACCAAGTCATCAAGACTAGGTGTATTGTCAAGGAAAGTTAACTCCATACCTCTTTCCACTTGCATATCTTCATTTCCAACATCCTCTGTTTGCTCAGTCATCTGTTCTTCAATGTTGGGAGTGAAGAATTCAACAAAAGTGGGTGGTAACAATTCACCAGGGGGGCTTGTTTCACCAATTCCAGCCTCTAGAGCCTCATCCACCTTGGACCAGTTCAGGTTGGGATCCACGTGCTTAGCACACGTAGGCCTGAAGCATACTAACCAGGTGTAATAGAAGTGGTTGGTGAGGTCCTCCTGCATCTTCAGTTTCTCATCCTTCAAAGCACTCAGCTCCTCAATTAGCTTCTTCACCAACACATCCATCCCAGCCAAGCTTGCTCTCTCCTCAGTCAAGGTGTTCTCCAGGGCATTCTTTGCTTCAGTAAGCTCATTAATTTTTGTATCCCTGAAGGACACATCATCAGTCAGACCTGAGGCTCTCAGCTCTGCAAGCTCTTTGTGCCTTTGGGCTTTGTCCCTGACATCTATGAGGTTTTTCTTCTTACTTTCCAGCTGTGAGATGGTCCCCTGGGCAGTCCTCAGCTCATTATAGACCTTTTTAATCTCCTCATGGGAACCCCTCCTCAAGCTCTCATAGTTCCGATCATGGGTCAGTTGCCTCCCTTCAGTCTGCCTGTTTCTATCCGCAATGCATGAACAAGCATGGGTGGCAGGTTCATAGCTCAAGGAGGTGATCAGCCCATACCTGACAGTCTGCACAAAGTAAACATGTTAAGGTTAGACTCACCCATAAATATCTAAAATTAATTAAAGCTTAAAAGTTAAGAGATAAGGTTTTTACCTGAGCAAGATGGTACTCAAAGAGCTGGCTGGAGACCTTATCATCATCCAATATTGGAGCATCATATGGAGAGATAGCATGGAAGAGCAAGTTCCTCGCAACCAAGATGTTTTCATCAAGGTTGGGCCCAGTCAAGCCCCTGTTGGAGTAGGTCCTGGCCTCTCCAAAGGCAGATCTAACTGCATATGGAACTATGGCACCACCATAGAATGGTCCAGAGGAGGATGATGCTGGTGCATTGGACCACTTATGGGTGGTCATTGTTGTTGATGTTGCTGCTGCTGTAGGTGCTGCTGTTGTGGCTGTTGTAGCTGTAGTAGTTGTTGCTGTAGTTGCTGTTGCTGTTGTTGTAATTGTTTATGTTGCTGTTATTGAGGTTGTTGGTGTAGCTGAAGTTGGAATGATGGGAATGCCCATGGATGCTAGGCTGGCAGAAGAAGTGGCCTGAAGGATTGGGACACCAGTCCATGCTGGTTCACTAGCTGCATTTGAGGGGATGGCTCCCATACCAGCCTCGGGATACCAAGGCTCAAAGCCACTTGATTGGTGCATCCCAGGCACCCCTTGCAGATTGCATCCACCAAAGCTCCACTCAGCCTCCTGGATTTCCCTGGCAACCTGGAGGCCAGTCCTCTTGAGTTTTCCTCTTCTTGGACTCTTCCTCCTCATCACTATTAATGGACACAACTTCATCTACCTTTCTTTTCCCTTTGTCACCGGGCTGATCTTGCAGGGATTGAGAAGACTAACAACCTAGGCCTGGCCCATGGCCAGCAGGAACCACCATAGTTACACCACCTCTGTGGATAACTCTGCCCCCTTGGATTGGGGAGGGACTCCTCCTAGAAGATGGAGGGGAGATGGTGCTCCTAAGGGCTCCAAATTCAGGCATCCTAAACCTGCTTCTGGTCAGTCTAGAGCCAGGACCAGATGTGGTCCTGCCATCACTCTCTGTGGGAGTGGGAGCTCTGGATCTTCTTCCACCATGTGGGGTGATTGGTGTGTCAACTCCTATATTTCTTTCTTCTGATGCCCCTTGAGAGGCACCAGCAGCCTGCAAGTTCTCCTGACCAGCTCCAGATGTGCTACTTGACATTGTGGATGGTTGTTGCTGAAAATTCTATACAGTCCAGGGGTCTGTAGGTATGTTCCTCACCAACTGACTGAAAACCTCCGAATCTATCACCAGGCTGTCAAGAGTCACAATCTGATCCATTAACACACCAGACTCTGGAGACAAGGCAGTGATGTTCCCAGTTGGAGTCCTCCCGATGTTCAGAATTGGCCAGTCTAAGTTCCCAAGTGCCTCCACTGCACATACAACAAATGCAATTTGGTTAGTTTATATAATTAAATTAAGGGATTTTTCCTCATATACCCCTGAGCTTTCGCGTATTAGCTCATATACCCCTCAGTTTTTCAGAACGCTCCATATACCCCTGAACTTGTCTCCGTTAGCTCAAATGCCCTTAATGAGGTAACGGTGTTAAGTTTTTGTGATTTTTTGACTTATTTGCCCTTCCTTCTACCATGAAATTGCATGATTGTGACCCTTCATTAAACTATGGAATTGAAATATAGCCAACTCTTCAACAAACATCGCAAAATTAGTCATTCTTTTTCAACAAATAGCATTATTTCTAATATAACGATTAATCTGAGAAACCTAACAAATACAATTAATCTGAGAAACCTAACAAATCTGGCTGAGATAAAAACAAGAGATAGATCTGAAATATAATTCTAAGAAACAAGCTCGTATTGTCAAAAGAACTTTTCATTACTCTTCTGGTACTTCCTGATCTCTCGCAGCGTAATAGTTCCAGGGCGGAACCGATGCGGCTTCTTCACTCCTGGGGTCGTCGGCGCCGATTTACGGGCAGCTTTTGTTGCAAGCTGCTTTCTCGGCGCTTTTCCTCCAGTTGATTTTCGCGCTGTTTGCTTGGTTCTCGCCATTGTGAGTAATTGAAGCTTTTTGTGAGACTTTGATTGTTGTGGGGCTTTAATTTGTTTGCAGGTTTTGAGTTGTGGTGAGAAAAGAGAGTTAGGGGGTGTTTTATAAAGGGGAGATTTGGGGCTTGGGAATGGGGGGAGTTTACGGCCCGATCCTGTGATCGGATTGTAGAGGAAAGCATCATTGGTTGACTTATCGGAGAAGCAAACCACGCCGTTGCAAGACCCGAGGATGCAGTTATCACGGTGGTTGAGAGGGTGGCAGAGCTTACAGAGCTGGAGGTGGTTGCGATTGAGGACGATTTCGGAGCACAAGAGTTGGTTGCGGCGGACATTGGCGTAGGAGGGCTACTTGGAGGAGTACTGAGGAGGAGATTACGGTGGGAGTCGGAAATTAGGGTTTGATTGAGACGAAGTTTGATAAATTTGGGGGAATTGATGAGGGAGTACCATGATTTGCTCACGCATTTGAAGTCCAAGAGTGATTCGGCTGGCAATCGTGAGAGGATGTCAGTGATGATATCAGTTGGGAGACTGGTCGCCATTCTTACTCTCACTAATAACTATGCCGGTTTATGAGGGTTTGTAACTTGTAAGATCCTCTTACATTCTTACTTGAGGATGTCAGTAATCAGGGGCAAATATGTCAAAAAATCACAAAATTTAACACCGTTATCTCATTAAGGGCATTTGAGCTAACGGAGACAAGTTCAGGGGTATATGGAGC
>SNQN01005348.1:24971-45013 GCA_008642245.1 Bassia scoparia | reverse complement strand
CTCATGACATTATCTATCAAAGTCAAAACAATCTAAGCCCCCATCTATCCATATAAACGCAGTTCTAATTACACATCATATTTTCTAGTTACACAGTCATATTTTCTACTTTACCACAGTCATCATATCTGTATTATTTTATTTGAGTATTCAACGGTATTATAGTATTCATTGGTATTATAGTTTCACTAGTATTATAGTATTTCTTTATGGTCGATTGTTTGCATTATAAGTATTTAACTACCTGCTTGCTTATTATTTAGTCGGTTTCTCTCAATTTCCAATACTAGTAATACCGTCTTATTTACCGATTTATACTGAAATGGACATTATCACTTTGCTCAGCATTTCGCATTCTTCTTTAATGGTGTTTTTTTATCATTAAAATTGAAGGGTATACAATTTTTGATTTCTAAGTTGGTCGATTGTGTGGATTGACAATGATTTTGACCTAAACATATTTCCGAGTTTCTGATTTAATTTTTATTCAATGGATGGCATAGTCAACTGTAAACATGGTGATGAAGCAATAGTCGACAATTACAGCCGACAGTTGATAGGGAACGATGAAGAAATATTTCTATATTTCAGGTCGTGACCTAAGGTTTTTTGGACACATCCAGAATATTGGTTGTGGCCATGAAATAATTTATTTTTTTTTTTAACAATAAATTTGAAATCCAACGGTTTTGGCAACTTTATCTACCTGTTCCTTATATTTTGGAGTTAGTTTTTTGTATAATCATGTCCTATTTCCTCCTTCTATAATCAAATAACTTATTTTAAATATTTTACAGTTGAGTTTTTTCAGGTGCATATAACCCCGACACCCAAAACTTTTTGAAAATATAAAACACACCATACTCAGCTGAGCGATTCTCTTGCACTTTTGAAAAGCCTACTATGACGATGATCAGAAAATCACATCTGACATCACAGTGTGGCATGTAGGGTGACCAATCTCTCTATGTATTCCGTGGAAGTCGCTTGATTAATATTTCCAATGAAACTTTAAATTTCTATGTACTGCGCCATGGAATGATACTGGTTTTCATTGAGATATCTAATTATTCGCTTTTTTCCTAATATTAAATTTAAAATATTAGAAACAGAATTTTTGGAATTGCGGAACGATAAATGAATACGGTTAATATTGTCAAACATAAAGGTGTTTCAGATAAGGTGTCCACATTGAGTCTTCCCTGGCCATGATTCTTTTCCAAGTTGACAGTGAAAAGCCGCTCAATTTGAAATTGCAAGGGACGGGTGGAAAAAAAAAGAAGGTTTCAAATTGGTAGAAGCTGAGTAGAGAGTGGACCAAGGAAAGAGCTTGTGTGACGCAGAAAATTCCCAAAGTCCAGGCCTTTCTCCGTTTAATAAATGTAAAGGCGCTTGTTGCAGCGTGCTAGCCACTGCATTGGAGAAGGGTTGGGTACTGCTTCTGAGAATTGACGAAAGGAAAAGCAAAATGGTATCACTCATTTAGCCTCACGTAGCATTCGGTTTAATCAATCCCAATTTCCACCGGGGCTGAAACATAATGGATGTTGAAACAAATGATACTTCATAAAAGAAGAAAGGCATGTGGCAGCAAAACGAAGAGCCGCCGATTTCCTTGAGGGACTCCCAAATCAATGACGCTACAACTACAACACCTGCTATCTGTATCTGATGAAAAAACTACTGTTATGCCGAGTAGTAGGAAAAAAAACTACTTCCAAGAGCACGCATCAAGTAATGTATTATTGGGTCATGTCTATATAAATTAGGACATGACCTATACTTCATTGAAAATCTGACTTGTATTGAAAATTTTAGACCTAGATAGCTAACCTATAAACTTCATTGGGTCATACCTGTTGAATTGACATACCCAGACGGGAGAACGTGGGAAATGGTGCTTGGATATTGACCATGAATGAGGAAATTACGTGCATATCTGAAGTGGAAGAGGACAAACAGGCACATCAAATCTCAAAGTTAAGAAGGTAATCCATGAGAAAGCTTTACATGGAGATTGGACTTTCATCCCTATAATAGGTGTTTGCCTAACATGATAAGTTTAATTATGGTCAATCTCAATCAAGGCTCAAAAAGCAATAATGAGGACGCTAGAGAATGCTGCTCTCCTTCTGAAAAAGAGGATGATTAAGAGGGAATATTTATCTCAAATGAATAAGAAAGGTTGATGCACTAAGCAAAGAACTTTGAATGATCATCCTGCGCTTCTGAAATTGTATTTGCGATCTTAAAACAATTTGTATTTCCAGGCTAAAATCACACTGATGGAGGAATGAACTATCTGCCAAAGCGCTACTTTACTGCATCTTCAAATATTGTTATTCCGATATGAAAATCGTGCAAAAACATAGAAACTAACTGTGACTTACAGCAATACCTTATTCATACTACTGATTCACTACATCTTTGGAAAAACATATATGTAATTAATGCTTACTAAGGAAATATAAGTCTTCCAAATTCTATATCGGTCCTTTGAAAATCCAATGATCAGTTTCTGTAAACAATTGGAGATGCCAAGTAGTGTTTATACCCAGATGGATTGGATATTCTGACCATGTTATGTATGTGTCATACTATACATGTGTTTATTATGAAAATATCATTTTCTTGATCTTTGTGTTTTTTTTTTTGGTTTCGCATGAAGTTTTTGAATGCTACTTGTATATTTTGTCTAATTGGGTATTAATAGGACGATCTTCCATGGAGATAGTGTCCAACAGTAAAATTTCAGGTACATGTTCTGTTCATTAATACATCAGTCATTGTCAAATATGATACTTTTCTATACCATTTAATTATAATGCAGGTTCTTGTTCGAAATTGGATTGTCGCAATCAGCATTCAGGAAGCCAAAGCAGATTACTTTACTGTTCGAAATTTTTGAATGACACCTCTTTTGTGCCTGACCATGTTCTATAAGATTATGAGGGTCTACTTGATAATGATGATTGATTTTATATTAGATAAATACACACACACCTATTTTGGCCTTAGCTTTTTAAAATTCCCCCCCCCCCTGCTTGTTCCCTTTTAAAAAGGGGTGGGGGGGCCCCCCTCCATTCCGGTATTTATCTGGAGAATAAGCATTGGTTCTTGTGATTACAAATCTGGATGAAGAGCACAGTTTATATCATTGGATATTGGAGTTTCTGACACCGCTATACTCTTGCACAGATATGGTATGGTACTAAATTAGTTTTTTCAAATTTTAATCATGCTATTTAAAATTGAACTACATAGCCCTCAAAGGGGTATGCATAAGGTGCTTAAAATGGAAGAAAAATATCAATAAACATTTAATCCTTGATTATTTGGTAACTTTATCTTGGTTTCGCTATAATTTTTTTCCACTAAGTTATCAAGAATTAGAGTACATATAATATAATCTTTAAAATTATACATGAGGTTGTAATGATTACAGAATGAGTGTGCTAAAGACCTTCGGAGAAATTGCTTTTGGGTTAACCTGTTTGAAATGACACAATTTTGCTTATCTTCGTAAAGGTCAAAGTAAGCAAATGGGTCTCAGAAGTTATTCAAGTAATTTTAACATTGCTAAGAAGTTGTTTACTATTTGCTATTTCAATTCTTCATAGATGATTGGGATTATGTTATAAAGTATACATGGAAGTATTATTGAATGTGGTTCAATTCGAGGGCATTGGCATTTATACTCATAACTCAATGACATTTATCTTATTCTCATAACCAAATCCACTTTCAACCGATCAGAACTGGACAGGATCCTAATTCAATTGAATGGAATTCATCCGTTATCAACCAAAACCGAACCGAATATCGTATCAACTAAACTGGTTGAACCGATGCCAATAAAAAATGAATCACGATTCAACTGAACTGATCTGGACCGATGCCAAGTTAGCAATTAAATCCGAACCGAACTGAATCACGGCTCAACTGAATTGAGTTGAATCGACATCAACCAAACTGAACTGAACTGAATTGGATTTTGCTTCAACCGAATTGAACTTAATTAATTATTTTCAACAAAAACTGAATTGAACCGAACCGAACTTCTATATTAACTACATTGAACTGAACTGTACTAAACTGAACTATTTCAATCCGCCCAAAACTGAACTGAACTGTTACCAACCGAAACTGAACTTAACTAAACTGTCATTAAACTGAATTGAACTGAACTGAATTGTTTGATTTCAACCATAACTGCACTGTTGAACCGAATTGACAGGCCTAGTAATAGAGAAGGTTGAATTGCCGATGGTATTATAATATAATAGTGGGCAAGGAAATGGGATAATGGAGAAAGTGGGTTTCATACGTGTCTCGTGGTACCTCTCGAATAAGGAGTTTTGTTATTTGACTTGTATTATTGTTGAGATATTCTAGGATATAGGCCTCCATGCATGTATAGCTCCTTGATACTCCCTTGAGGTTGGATCTCAACCACTCGTCACTTGATCTTTCATTACGCATTTTAAAGAAGAGATTTAACATAGTAAACAAGTAAATTAATCGAAATAATTTTAACACAATAAATTTATCATCCCATTATGATTATGTTAAAATTATTTTAACTAATTTATTCATTTAAATTATTAAACCTCTTCCTACATATACATGAAAAGTCAATTGTTGTAATTTTTATCTTATGGAGGGAGTATATGATTATGAGACAAAACATCCTTGGTTTGGTGAAACAAATTCTATCTCATCAGTCATAGGTGCACCAAATCTCAGACCACCTTTATTAGGGTATGTTCTGTTCACCTTATTTTTACTTATCTGAACTTATTTTTTAAAATTTTTTCTTATCTGAACTTAACTTATTTTTTCTAAATTGAACTTATCTTATTTTTTCTAAAGTTATTTTGTGAAAGAGAAAAATAACAAATATATTCTTTGCAATTTATTTTTCCTGAACAGAACTTATTTTTTCTAAAATTAAGTTGAACAATCACCAAAAAAAAAAATAGTCACATTTGTACACTGAAATAAACTAAAAAACAAAGCCAAATTTCCGACAATTAGTAAAAGTCATGAGTCATAAGTGCACCAAATCCCACCTCAATTTGTCTTCATTTATTCTGCTACAATTTCACCGCATTTTGTCACAAATCACATCCTCTGCTTTCTTACCGTTTCAAACTCATCACACTCCAATACAAAATGGATGATGTTTCAGCAAAAGAGCTGAAAGTAGACTTCCCTGGCATCATCCGATTCTTCAAAGATGGCTCGGTCGAGCGCATCTTCGGCTCACCGCACGTGCCTCCTACGCCGGAAGACCCCGAAACCGGGGTCGCGTCGAAGGACGTTACCATCTCAAGGGATCCAGATGTCTCGGCTAGGCTATATCTGCCCAAGCTCGAAAATGATCACCTCACCACCCGACTTCCTCTATTAGTCTACTTCCACGCAGGCGGATTCTGTCTGGAATCCGCCTTTTCTAGTRTCCACCATCTTTACATGAACATCCTTGCCGCTCAGGCAAGGGTGTTGATAGTCTCAGTTGAGTATAGGTTGGCTCCTGAGCACCCCCTCCCAGCGGCCTACGAAGACTGCTGGGAGGCCCTCAACTGGACCGCCTCGATCGCGGATCCYTGGRTGGCCGACCACGGAGACCTCGAGGCGGTCTTCATTGGTGGGGACAGTGCTGGGGGCAACATTGTAAACACCGTAGCCCTGAGAGCCGGTAACGAGGGCTTGGATCGCGGTGTTAAGATCCTAGGAGCGTTTTATTCAAACCCTTATTTTATGGACGAGAAAGATGCTCCCCGTTTGGAGATGGCTTACAAGATGTGGGAGCTRGTGTACCCGGATGCGCCCGGTGGGCCGGATAACTATATGATGAACCCGATGGTCGATGGAGCCCCGAGCCTGAGCGGGCTCGGGTGCAGTCGGGTTCTGATCATTGTATCCGAGAAAGATGAGTTGAGAGATAGTGGTGTTAGATACTATGAGGCAGTGAAGAAAAGTGGATTTGAAGGCAAAGTGGAGTTGTTTGAAGTGAAAGGAGAAGGTCATTGCTTTCATGTTTTTGATCCATATACTGATAATGCTAAGCTTGTATTCCAATGCCTTGTTTCCTTCCTTCACACCAACTAATTTATTTATGCTTCTTTATTTTGGTTAAATAAAAAATATTGTTGTATGGCTGTTCAATGAACAATCTAGGATGGATTAGATTTGGAGTGAATAAGTAGTAGTGATTATTCACCTTTTAATTAGTTTAAACTGTTTTATTAGTTTAAACAATATCAATGTATTATTATTAGGGTTTTTCTACATGGTACCCATCAATTTTTACGAATTCTATTTGGTAGCCATATGTTTTTTTATTCTAAGTTGTAGCCACCAATTTAACCTGAATTATTAAATATAACCACTTTACACTAATTCTCCTTAAAAACTKCCCCCCCCCCCTCCTCACTCTCTCTCTTCAAACTACAGTATCAATCATCAGCATCATCATCAACCCACAAAGGGCCATAAGTCCATAACCACCACCCAGACCCACCCCCCTCCTTAGCCGCCGCCACCAACCCAGACCCACCCTCACCCCTAACGACCCTGTAGCAACACCCGAGTCCCCACGCACCACCCCTTCTTCTCTCCAACGAACTACAGCCGCACCTCCCACCTAATCCGCCGCATCTTGCCCGTCTYAAATGAAGCCTCTTCTTCTASCCATTRGAACAACAAAAAAAACGAAGGTTCGAAATCTCCTCTGAACTACAACGATGCTGCACCACCGCGCCATCGCCACCTGCAGACCATGCCATCGCCATCGCACCACCATCAATCCTCCACTGTTGCCCCTTGATTTGAAAACAATAATAAGGGAGAGGAGAGAGAAAATTGGGCTTGTGATTGTTAATTAGGGTTCGAAATAGGGTGTTGGCATCGTGCCAGTGATGGTGGTGCGGTGGTGATGGCGCGGCTGCAGGAGAATGGGGTTGCGTTGTGGTCGTGGGGCCTGCGGTGCGAAGGTGGTTGTATCTGGGTTGAGGTCATGGGTATTGGTTGTGGGTGGAGGTGGGTAGTGGTGGTCGTGGTTTTGGGTTGAGTTGGGTTCGGCTCGTTAGGGGTGAGGGTGGGTGACTGGTGGTGGAGTTGGGTTCAGCTCGTCAGGGGTGAGGGTGGCCGAAGAGGCTAAGGAGGGTGGTAACGGTGGTTGATGAATGATGATGATTGATGGTTTGAAGAGAGAGGGGGGTTAGAGGGGGATTAATTAGATTAGGAATATTTATTTTTATTTTTTTGTTTTTAATAATGATATTTCAGTAAATTTCATTAGTTTTTAGGGAGAATTAGTGTAAGGTGATTATATTTAACAACTCATGTAAAATTGGTGGCTACCAAATAGAATAAAAAAAAATACATGGCTACCAAATAGAATTTGTAAAAGTTGATGGCTATCATATAGAAAAACCCTTATTATTGTATATGTATTGGATATCATATGATTTTATTTTATGTATGGTACTTTTTTTTTGACAAGATGTATGGATTGATACTTGTATATAAGGAGTTAGAATAGGATCGGAAGACAATTTATATTTTTACTTTAGTATGAAAATATTTGAGTACTACGAGCAAAGTTAATACGTAAATTTGAAGCTTAAATCTTGTTATAAGCTTAAATTAAGATACATTCTACTAATACTACACATTATATCGTATTATTTTTGTGATGCAACATTTAATTTAAAGAACAGGGTGGTGCTCACTTTAAATCTTATAAATAATCATTTTTTTATATACGAAAGTTGACACTCTAAACGGAGAACAATAATATTTAAAGGGATGAAGGTTATATAATATATATATAAAAAATAATAATATAATATAATAATAAAATATAAATAATAAAATAATAATATAATAAATTATTAATATAATAATAATAATAATGAATAAATAATAATAATAATAATAATAATATAATAATAAATTAAATAATAATTAAAATATAATAATAAAGTATAATAATAAATATTAATAATAATAGAATTAATATAACTAAATATAAATATAATAATATATATAATAATTAATAATAATAATAATAATAATAGATCAACAATAATAATAATAATAATAATAATAATAATAATAATAATAATAATAAGAGTTGTGTGTGTATTCCGATCCATCCGTTTTAAAAAACTCGTTACACATCTAAATTCATGGAATCCTAGATAAAATTTTAGGGAAGAAAGATATAGCAGGGAGAAAGAATAAAGGGAGAGGAGAGAGATAGAGAGAGAGAGAGAGAGAGAAATTCGCTCAAAAACGAAGTGTAACAAATAATGTAAAACTTTCTTAAATAAGAAGTGTAGTGAGTAATTTGAAACGAAGAAAATATATCAACGTTAAAATCCTAGCTAGGTTTAAATTTTATAAAGAACCATTTTTAAATAGATATCATACAATTAATGACATGACATAGTTAAATACGAGAAATGATAAACATATAACAGCTAGGAGTATAGCGCGGTTACTGTTCACTGCTTTTTGGCACTGTTTGGCACTGTTCATATTTTTTAAAATGTAAAAAAAAAGAAGATAAATTTCACACAAATTATAACATTGTCCAACTATATGCTAAACTTTGTCTTGTTAATTTCTAACATTGTCCAACTATATTCCAAACCTTGTCTCAACGTAGCCTAACATTGTCCGTCAATTTTGGTGTGTTAACCACGATTTCATCTGCGCTTTACTCCTAGTTGGTATGAGTCTTTACTTCCTCAGTTAAATACATGTGTCCCCAATTCCCCATCCTACATAGTACAATTTTAGTGGAAATTAATGACATGGTATAGGTACATTTGGCCTCACGCTGAAAAGAAAAGTTTTCAGGTGACGGTGTATATAGCTTATGAAATTAAGGGCTAACACCTTTATTGGACACTTAAAACCTTTTCATTAAAAAAAAGGAAAATTTGTCATTAATTACTCAATTTTTGGATTTTTTTAGAAAAAACTATCCGGGTTTCATTGTAATAAAAATAACTACCCGCTTTTTGCAAAATCATTATAAACCACTACCCACGCACCTTGATTTTAAGTTGAATGGAAAACTACTTCTGGCTTGTGGATCCCACCAATTTGTCATTTCCCTCTAAAATCCGGCATGTGGGTCCCACCTTGATTCATTTCCCTCTTTATATATACGGAGTAACTCCTTGTGGCTCCCACTACATTCTCACTCTCTTCCCTTTCTTTCTCCTCTGTCCTCCATAACTCCATTACTGTCACCACCAAGCTGCTCCACCTCCATTACTGTCACCACCAAACAGCCCCACCTCTGTTACTGTCACCACCAAGCAGCCTCACCACTGCACCCTCTCCCATACTCGCACTCCTCTTCTCCTTCCTCTCATCATATCACCACCACCGCACCACTCTTGCACCCCTCTTCTCCACCACTCCACCATATCCCCTGCCTTAGCTTCTCCTCTTCACTTGCTCCACCACCATTCGAAAAATTGCTAAAAAAATTCATCTCACCAAGACAACAACCACAACACCACCAATCAAATCCCAACAATGAAAACAAACAAAATAAAAACCCATAATCAAAATCAAATACTAAGCTTCCATCTTGGTGATTTGGCAAAATCCCAACCCATAATCAAAACAAAATCAAAACGACAACGAATTAAAAATTCAAAAGGCGATTTTTTTAGCTAGCTCCAAAAATGGTGCAATACTGTTCTACAATAGGATGCATATCACAATGACGAAGAAAAAACGTCCCATTACCGCAATTCCAAAGCTAACTAATTAACCCAAACTCTAAAGCAATTGAAGTAATTAAACCCCCAAATTTCAAAATTACTAGTACTCCCTCCGTTACGTATTACTTGAAACAGTTTCCATAAATGGTTGTTACATATTACTTGAAACAATTCTCTCTTTTTCCATTTTTAGTAACTTTTTTCTACTTTATTCATTTTTCCAATACTTTTCTCTCTCTTACTTTTTCTTAATCTTACACCAACTCATTATTTTATTCATTTCCTCTCTCTTACTTTTTCCTAATCTTATACCCATTCATTACTTTATTCATTTTTTTTCTCTCTTAAATTACTTTATTCTAATCATATACTCTTATCTACAATCAACAAAATTTGCCTAGAAAATCCCCCTAATTCAATTGTTTTAAGTAATACATAATGGAGGGAGTACAATTGATGAGGATTGCGAATTTGAAATGGTTAACTCACCACTCGTGGTTAGAGCTGATGAGCTACTTCCAGGAGGTTCGAATGGAGTTTTAGCCTCGTCCACCACCTCACAACCACCAAGTGAGGTGATTTTAGGCGTTGAACCAACTAAGGCGAAGAACCCAGAAGTGTGTCACTGTAGCGACCCTACTTCTGCAAATTAGTAAAGCAGATGGTGTGAGAAGAACCCAACTAAGGAGTAAAGTGAGAAGGAGTGAGAAGAAAAGGTGGGGAAGGGATTGAGAATGACGACGTGGGTGGGGTTGGTTTAGGGTAGTTTAATTGATTTAAGTAGAGGGTAAAATGGTAAATTCATAAAATAGGGGAGATTTAATTTTGGAGGGAAATGAAGAATAGGTGGGACCCATACGTCGGAAGTGGTTTTTTTTGCCCGGAAAACAAAGTGGGTAGGTATTTCTAATGATTTTGCAAAAAGTGGATAGTTATTTTTAATAAAATGGAATCCGGGTAGTTTTTTCTGAAATAATTCTGAACCTGGATAGTTAATGACAAATTTTCCTTAGAAAAAACCCACCAAAAGAATTGATGAGACCAACAATATCAACATTAAATATGTTTCTTCTGATCGATTATAATTATCACCGATCTTGTACGTGACAGCCCATACTATTATTGCTCTCTAAACACGCACAAAAATATATTTCAAAGAGAAAATTTTCATATATATATATTTCCAACACAAATGCAAAATTCCTATAAAAAAGATATATTACGGCCATTATTGCTACATCGATCAATCTATCGGGTAGTCTACCTATTACTAATAGATTATTAAAATATTAGAATTTAAACCAAGTTGTAGTCCACTATCATAAATATCACTACCTTATGTTAGGGGTGAGTAGTCTACCCGGTAGATAAAAGTTTTTTCCATATATTACATACCGCTAATTAATTAAGTTGGTAGGTAAGTAAATTACATACAGATCGTCAAATGATAGGTGAACAAATATCAATATATTTGTGTTGGGAAATGATACATCCCTATGTCCCAAATCAGCGAAATTACCTCCCGTCAAAGTGATAGGTAATCTTGTATTGGTATTAGGATCTTCTAGAGTTTAGAGGATAATAGACTTGTAGAGTTGTGAGAGAGTGATTTTTTTATTATTTTAGATTGTACTTTTATTTTTTATTTTGAAATTTATGCAAAATCAATATTAGCCTTTGATCTTTTTTTGAAGGGTTTAGATTTGCTGAACTCTATAAGTCTATAGAGTTCAATTCTAGAGGACCCAAACCCGTAATCTTGAGATAAAACAAAGCCAAATTGTATTAGGTGATTAATATTCCAATAATTGAAAAGTCACGAGTCAAAGTGCACCAAACCTCACCTCAAATTGGAGGAAAGTATAAGTATCTCATCAAATGTTCATCTTATATATACTCGTAAAATTTGACAGCATTTTGTTAATTGTAAACTTGTTACGACTCACTCTTATTCTCTAACCATTTTAATTAAACACGTACTCTCAAATAATGGATGAATTTTCAGCAAAGGAGGTGAAAATAGAAATCCCTGATAACATCCGAGTCTTCAAAGATGGCTCAGTTGAGCGCATCTTTGGCACACCATACGTCCCTCCTACGCCCCAAGACCCCGAAACACGTGTCGCTTCGAAAGACGTAACCATCTCAAATGACCCATACGTCTCGGCTAGGCTATATCTGCCCAAGCCCGCTAATAATGATCACCTCAGCACCCGATTTCCTGTATTAGTCTACTTTCATATGGGAGGATTCTGTCTTGAATCCGCCTTTTCTAGTTTTGACCACCGTTACATGAACATCCTAGCCGCTCAGGCGCAGGTGTTAATAGTCTCGGTTGAGTACAGGCTCGCTCCTGAGCACCCTCTCCCGGCTGCCTATCAAGACAGCTGGGAGGCCCTCAACTGGACCGCCTCGCTAGGGGACTCATGGTTGGCTAATCACGGAGACCACCTCGAGAATGTCTTCATTGGTGGGGACAGCGCAGGAGCCAATATTGTGCACAACTTATCCATGAGAGCCAGAAACGAGAGCTTGGATCGCGGTGTTAAGATCGCAGGAGCATTTTACGGTTACCCTTATTTTTTGGATGAGAAAGATGCACCTCACTTGGAGATACTTTACAAGATGTGGGAGCTCGTGTACCCGAATGCGCCTGGTGGCCCGGATAGCTATATGATAAACCCGATGGCCGATGGAGCCCCGAGCCTAAGCGGGCTCGAGTGCAATCGGATTCTAGTGATTGTAGCTGAGAAAGATGAGTTGAGAGATAGTGGAGTTCGATACTATGAGGCAGTCAAAAACAGTGGATTCCAAGGGAAAGCAGAGTTGTTTGAAGTTGAAGGAGAAGGACATTGCTTTCATGCCTTTAATCCAGACACTGATAATGCTAAGCTTGTGTTCCAYCACCTTGTTTCCTTCATTCATAATAAGTAATTTATTTTTGCTTTTATTTTATCAAAATTTTCAACATTTTTTGTTGAAAAAATAATGTTGATTTAWGGACGTTCAATAAACAATCTAGGATGMATTAGATTGGAGTGAATGAGTGATTATTCACCTTTTAGTTTGAACTAGATTAGTTCCMYTGCGATGCATGATTTTTAAAAAAAATTATTTGTGAAATTTTTATACAAAAATAATCGTCAATCATCATGATTGAAATTGGAGTGCGAAAACTAATTTTTGGAGTGCAAAAATCATTGTCAAAGATTTAGAGAGTACGAGCTTAGTGGTTTTAATTCCTCGAAAGTGCTCCGTATTAGTAGTAATAGTATATACTACAGGGGCGGACCCACTAAGGGGCAAATGAGGGCCCTTGCACCCCTTGTTTTTTAAAAAAAATCAGACCATTTAAAAAAAAAAGAGAGAAACGCGTGAAGTCAGTAGCCAGAATTCAGAAAAGTAGAAACTAGAAAACGCTTAAACGCTGCCTCACTCGTTCACTCCGGCGCCCTCTGCTCTGCTCCGGCCAACGCAGCAAGTCAGCAACGATCGTCGATCGACGCTCCAATCTCCGACCTACAATCGACCTGTCGTTCTCGTTCAGTCGTTGTGACTTGTGAGTTAATTTTTCTACTTTTCTTTTCCTTTTTCAATTAGATCTGAAATTCTGAATTTTAATAAATTAGTAGATTGTTACTTTGTTAGCTAATTAGTGAATGAGTAGTTTTAATTGTATATTTTAATTTGTATAATTGTTAATTGTATTAGAATTCCAATATATACCCTAAATCCCTAATTTGTAAATTAGTTAGAATTGATTATAAACTTGCTTGGTTTGTTTCTAGTGAGTTAAATTATTGATTTGTATGTTTGTTTAAATTGTTTAAAGATTGATTTGATATATTATGTAAATATGTAATTGGGTATTTGGGTTCATAAGTTCTTACTTGAGGTATTTGAATTGTTAATTAATTCTTATTTTTCATTTAATTAGGAAATGTCGAGTAGTTCAAGTTCAAAGAAGTCAAAATTCGTTGGTAAACAACCCAATCTTCGTGAATTCATGGTTAAAAGAATGAAACATCAAACAACTTGCAATGAAACCATTGATTCTCCACATGTTCCTTTAAGTTCCCTTTCATCTCAAGATGTTAATATGGAAGTAGGTGGTACGGTTCTAGTGATCATGATGAACCATTGAATGATGATTGTAATGATGAACTATTGAATGATGCTTGTGATGCACCTTTGGATGATGGTTGGGTATACGATGTTGAACTACTTCCTCATGATCCGGGACTTAGAAAGAGTATAATGGATTATCTCCCAAATGAAAGAAATCCGGTTAGGAGAGCTTACATTCTTAAGAAACCTTGCCAACCAAAAACTCATAACTTTCCACAAACACTAATTGGAACAACTCCTAGGCGTTTTAGTGTCCAATGGTTCAAAAAAACATGATTGGCTTGAATATAGTGTTGAAAAGGATGCCGCATTTTGCTTTACTTATTATTTGTTCAAGGAGGATGTTTATGATAAAGATGCATTTATTGTTGGGGGGTTTAGGAGTTGGAATAAACCGGATAGATTGCAAAAACATGTTGGTGGAGTCAAAAGTGCTCATATATATATTTATGCGAACACCCGATACGCAACAGGATGACCCAATTATCAAACCGAAATATATGACGATCGTTTTTGCACCCCTATTTGAAATTTCTGGGTCCGCCACTGATATACTATATAGATAAGCAAAAAAGAAACTTAAAGAGTACGCCAAGATCATGCAATATAATAACTTTAATTTTAAAAGAAATAAAAGTTGAAATATTAGAGATGAACTTAACAAGAAATCGAGTACTCCTAACAAAAATTTTACGATACAAAAATATTCTACGCATAAGAGAAACATGCTAATATAATTATAATTCATCATTAAATTGATAAAAATATTGATAATCATCCCCCATTGACTGCATCCAAAGATAATACTTCCATGCCTCCAGATCCTCGGCAATATGAGCACCGTCCTCGGCCGAATGACCATCGGAGATTGGTGTCGTTGGAGCTTGAACATCACCACCGATATCGCCGTTAGACGGGGTTGGTATCGCAGCTTGATTAGCATCGTCGCTTTCGTTAGAGACATCGGGTGATGWCGACGATGGTGAAAAAGTGTTTGTTACATTATTCTCTAGTGGTTTTTCGTGACGAATTTTAGTAGCGAAGGAAACATTGTAAGCGAAAATAAGAAGAGCGAGAATCCAAATCGTTGCGAGTCCGGTGTAAAATTCGGAACCACCCGATTGCATTGCTCGTTCCATTCTCCGGTAGCTCATCGTTACGATCGGATTGTTTAGGTTTTCGTAGAAAATACAAGGACTACTAATTTATGAATTGATGAATAAGAAAGTTAGCCTTGTATGTGTATATATATGTAGTAGCAGTAAATCCATAATCCTAATTTATCCTAATCGTAATCGTAATACGGAATATTAATTGGATTTCAAGATTCATGCATAAGATATATAGCCATATAGGATAGAAAATAAACATAAATATTTATCTAAAACAACTTCGAGAAGATAATTTGGTTTGGAAATGATATTCCTTCATAATGGAAATATTCTATTCCTTTTCAATAATACAAAGGAAAATGATTTTCTGTCTGTATTCTTTTTTTCTGCATAGTAAATGTTTCTTGGCAAAGAAAAGTGATAATTTGAGTTCTGGAATCAATTTTGTAGCAGTACTATGATTATGGAGAATTATCAATGGTCTATCTGTCGCAATTGTTTTCATTGAAATTCATGTTTTGGCATATGGAAATTGTTTTTGCATGGAAACCATTTTTTTCGCTGTGATTGGATAATTGTTTTCTCTCTAAGACAAACATGAGCCTTGAGAAAGGTTCAATTGATAGTGTAGTAGAAGAGATTTCGGATTTTTTCTTTCTATATTGAGTATAACTTTTTATATAGAAAAAATATTTTTCCCTGTATCTACTATTAATATTGTATGTGGTTGTTTGATCTGTACCGTTTTTTTGTTTTTGTTTGTTTTTCTCCCTGGTTACCCTCTTTTATTTGCTGTCATAATTAGTAAGGGTTAATGAAGTCATTGTTTGATAGTGGATTTATATCGCTTGAGAGAGCTTTGTCTCGATTTCTCCTATAGTAGCTGTCGTTCAGTGAAGGAGTATATTTGTTAATGATTTTCGTTCATGAACTAGGTTAACACTGTACGATTAACCATTTACAGTTTTGAAAGATAAATTGTAACGTGTTGAAGAATCACTTGAACAACTTCTATATTTCAAGTGTATGGTATACTTTACTGGATATAGTAGTAGTGATACTTTCAGGGCCTGTTTTTATGGTTCTCAACCCTGCTGGTGTGGCTTTTATGTGCCTACTTTCGTTTGTTGTGTGTTGTGGGCTTGAGCCAAGAACCCGCACTGTTGTATGTGTGGTGTTTGTTGGTTTGGATTAGCTGATTGTGTGGTTGTGTCTTGAGTTTATAATGGGATGCCTACCGTTGGTATTTGGTCCTAATTTATGGTTATATTTTACTGACTTGCGGCGATAATCGTTTGGTAGTTGTGGTTCCTATTAATAATACAGTTGGCCCTATCTGGTTTCTCGAGTGGCTGTGAGTAATTTCAGTTCTTCGTGGGTTCGGGTATGTAGCGCTGTGTGATTTTGTGGGTATAGTCTTTGAGGCTTCGCCGTCCGCTTCTGTTCCGCAGGTGTTAGCAGGCTTCTGTAGCGTTTGGTCTCGATTGTTAATTCCCTTACACGATTATTGGATGCACACCATCTTAGTTCGCAATTTTGTAATAACCTTTATGATGCTGTTTTAATTCCTGAATTTTATTAGCATTTAATTAATCGGGTTTTCGCGTGTATTATTGGATCACTAGTTGTATTTTTTGTTTTTTTGTTGTTTTGTGTAATTATCGTTGGCCTTATCCTAGAATCGTGAACCATGCTTTGTAGGTTTAATACAATTAAATACGCGTTTTGCCGTTTAGTAAAGGCGTGGTTTGTTCGTCAGGGTTGAGGATGTTAGATTGTGGGTGGGTGACTGGTGTTAATGGGATTTGTTCACATTTAATGGTGTTCGGTCTATTAATTTAAAGAGTATACGAAGTGAAGAGGGTCTTATCAAATTACATAGGTTTAATTCCGATCGATGCATATATAAATATACATCATCCTTTGTAATTCCGAGTTGTGTCGCTTGCAGGGACAACAAATCGTTTATTAGAAGTTAATAATGAAGGATAGCTGGCCTTGTGTTGTGGTTCGTTTTGTCTTAAGCAATTGGTCACGACAACTTAATGGTTATGGTGAGGTTTTTGTTAAAGAAAGAGGTGCCTTTGATCGATCTTGCTAGATTCTAAGGTTCTACTATTTATAAACATGTTAGTATAGGTTGAAGATTATATTAGATTTGTATTGACGAATGACTGATATATAATGAAAATGAGCAGTTTGGATAAAAACTTGACTAAATTGTAGAAGATAATCCTACGTATTTTGTTTAACATTAAATCATTATTTTAAAGTGGGTTCTACTGCTAAAAATTCTCCCTTCTTTTTGTTGTTTAGTCCTGCCTCTCGGTTTTTAGCATTTTTATAGATTGTATAATTATGTATAACTTCGTTGACAGATTATTTTAAGTTTCTAAGTTTTAATTATGAAAGCGAATATGAAGGTTTTGTGTTGGGTGAGTAACCCTAGATGATATACCTTTGATGGATTCGCTCCATGTTCAGATATGATTTTATTGAAAGGAGAACTTAATGAACTTCTGTATTGTTTGTTATGTTTATGTTTTTGTGGTGAAAAGTAATGAGTGAGAGTGAAGGGAATAAGACGTATGAAGGAAGTCTTGTAATTCAGTTGTGAGCCATTTGAATGAGTGAAGGCATTAGAGTGGTATTTAGTTTAGTTAGTGGGCAGAAAACCAAAAAGATCTGAGCTGTTATAACGCTCATAAAGCTGAGTAGTATTATTTTACGCCCAGTAGGTAGCGTATGAATACGCCCAAGAGGAGGCGTTATTATCGCTCGTTAGATTTTATTCCTCTTTTTACCTTAATTTCCGATTTCTTACTTTAATTTTCTTACATGTGGATTAGGGATGTAATTCTTTAGATCTATCCTCCTTTATTTTTTTGTTAGGGAAGGTTTGGTTTCGTTTTTATTTTCCCTTTTTGTTCGCAAGAAATTATTTTATGTACGGTTCAGGGGGATTTTGATGTAAGTCCGGAGTTGTATTGATTGTTGTTGGGATGTAATTGTCTGGAATGTAGTTTTTCGGATTTTGTGTTTGTTGTAATTTTTTGTTGTTTTGTGTGTTTATGTGTTTTTTGTTAATCAATTGTAAGATATTTGTATGCTGAGGATGATTAGTGTTTAATACCGAGCCGAAAGCAATCTAAAGTAGATAGACTCTCAGCAAATGTTAATGAAGACTTGCGGAATGGAAATATTTAGGAAAACTTACACAATATTATTATTTTTAAAAAATCCTAACTAGAATAGACAAATTCCTATAAAAATAGAAAAATAAAAAAAATAAAAGAAATACTTTTTTCCTCTTATTATGACCTTTGTCTTCTATGATTTTCTCGAGCATGACTATTTTCCTGTCTACAGTATTTTTTGAGCTTTTGTAGCGTAGTTCTGATGCGCCGTTTCAAGAAATCAGGAGATCGATGTCACATTTGACGGTTTTGGTATTGTTGCTTGTTTTCATCAATCTTTGTGTTTACTGTTGTTTGGGGAGATCTACATTTTTTGGAGTAGTCTACAGTAATTTTATTTGATTTTATTTATTATTGTGTTTGGATGTTTCACTCTATATACTTGGCTTTTTCTGAGCTTGTCGCGTATTGGTAGCTTCATATTATACGCTGTCTGTTTCTTTTCCCGAGTTTTTTTTTTCCAAGTAACTGCTCACATATGGTACCTTTTCCTGACTTGTCATCCGTTTAGCTTCATAATGCCCTGAATATTGAGGTACGTGTTGTTTTTGTGTGGTTTTTTTTTTGACATATTTATTTGCCCCTGTCACGGTATGTTCGTCTCTGTTGCTGTCCCTCCATTATATGCTGATTGGTCCGATAATAGTTAGTAATTTCCGATTCATGGTTCTTCTTTCTTTCAGTTCCCGACGATAATCCGAACTGCTATAATAGCCTTCCGAGTAAGCACCCAAGCAATTACCGAAATAGCCAGTCATCTTTCTAGTTCTATTTCTAAACAATGTATTGAGATCTAGATAATTCAAAATCCCAATTAATCAAAGTTAATAATTCTCTATAAAATTGTTATACAGAAACACTTTGTTAGTCCTAAATCAAACTTATAAATTCCAAAAATGAATTAGTACAGACATTAGTCTGATGTTTCTGTTCGATTTTTGATACAATTGTGGCGAGATGCAAATGCGTTTTTTTGTTGAATTCCTATGCTCGCGTTAGGTTGAGTTTGATTTTGGGTTGGGGTGGATTCGATAATTTTTGGGAATCTCTGGGATGGCGTGCATAAGTTGTCTGTTTTAGATCGTTCTTGGGTTGTCGCTGATTTTGTTGGGTTGTAGTCTATATTTCGTTGTTTGTTGTGAATTCTGGGTTTGTTGTTGTCTTTGTTTGTTGGCGGATTATTGGTCTTGCGAAATTTGGATTTCTGGTTGTTGGATTGATCCGAATCTGGGCATCAAATCTCCGTTGTAAGCGGAAGAAGTTCGTCGAATCCGAGGTTCCAGGTTGGCGAAACCTGCGGTTGAAGTTTCGCGATGAAGTTCCTGATGTAGGAGTATACATAGTTGTTGTAAAGGCTAAAAAGAGTAGATTTCTTCATGTTGCATTCATATTTTCTTCCAACTTTTTTTCTCATCTAAATCGAGGACAGACAACTTCATACCAAAAGAAAAGGAAGCCCAAAATACAAAGGATCAGTTGGATTGTTTGGTTTCTGTAGTTTGGTATTGTAGACCTTGTAAAAAGAATTTGCACTCATGTTTGATACTTTTTTGAAACATTTGACATACTAAGGGGTAACAAATTTACAAGTATTGCTTGATTATAACTAAAGGCAAGTGGCTGTTTTTTCTTTTCAATTTTTGTGTTCTAGGGTAATAGTTTTTCTTTCCATTTGGAAACGCATAGAGCCTAAGAAAATGTGTACTGGTATAATGGGGTGAATTGTCTTCGGAATGTTGTATGAATAAACCCCATCACTCGTTGATGGTTTTGAGATTCTGATGATGAAACAACAGAGGTTCTTGAGAGAAGAGAAATTAAGCTGTTGCTGTAAGCAACTAAAATATAAC
>SNQN01005348.1:3857-24946 GCA_008642245.1 Bassia scoparia | reverse complement strand
CTGCATTAAATATATAAGCAAGTATAGATAGAAAATAAACATAAATATTAGTCTAAAAACTTCTATCTATTAATTATAAGAAAGATAGATTTTTATGTTAAAAAAATACTCGTTAACAAAAAAAACGGTTAATTCTAATATTTTATTTTAAATAATATAAAAAATGAATATACAATAATATCTCTAAATCAAAATCTAAGCCTAATATAAAGAAAAATAAATATCGTTATATCTAAATCCTATGAGACTATATATCTTTAAAAATTAAATTATATAATATATCTTGTCTCATTTAACAACAACAACGTGTCATATGAAACTAAATATCCAAATCAAAATACTAAAAAACAAAAAAATAAGTACACTAGTTCCGCCTCTCGGTAAAAATAAGAAAATGAATCTTAATCAATAAGAATGGTAATTAATAAGATTTTTTAATCTAAATTCTAATAAAGTGAATTTGGCAAGTAATTTAGATAATATTAGCATTTTTTATTTAATATGATGGAAGATAAATAAATAATGATTATTATTATATAAAAGGTGAATAAAAATTAAGTTAAAAAGAATAGTGTAAACAAAACAAACATTTATGAATTTTAATTTTTTTAGGTTAAATTTTGAATTTTTTAATTTTTTAGGGTAAACATTTATGAATTTAGAGGAGTAAAATTATAAGTAATCAATTATATGACTCCTAATTCTTAGAGTAGTTTATAACTACCATATTTTGATACTCCTATAAATTATATGATCTAACATATAACTGATGAATTTTTGATAATAAATGTTTGACAAATTTAATAAAAAGTTTAAAAATATTTGTTAAAACCGTTGAAACTAATCTAGCTGCAAATATCCACAATAAAAAGAGTAAACAATATCATTGTTCAAATACAAGAACATCCCCGACCCCACCCATTCCACGTCACCACCACCCCAAATTAGCCTCACTTGTACTCAACCCACCCCAAATGCCCACATTTGACCCCCAGCCCACACCTAAACCCACACACTCTCCGCAAATTATTAGGTGCAATGACTGCAATCCCCTCTACTAGCAAAACGTTACAAACTCCCTTATTACTTCTCACATATTATTCGTTCCCCCTTATTAATCTCTCACGCAGGATAAATATCAATAACTATGATCACTATAGTAGAGGAGGATTGATCTCAAGTATCTTGTATAATATAGTTCATCCTCTCATAGACAGAACCTAACATCCTTCAACCCACAGCCAAGCCCACCACCCACTGATCAACTCCAAATTCACCCCCTACATCTCAATCTACTTTAAATTCATCTCTCTTCAACCTGCTCACAATACTGCTCTGCAGTCCTCCATCCAGAACCATCCGTTATTATACTTGCTACCTTCTCTCTCTCCTTTCTTTGCAATATGATTTTTTTAATAAACATTTATGATTAGAAGAGTAAAAATATAAGATACCAAATATATCTGTACCCTAATTTAGGTATCTTTTCGTCAAAAATAATAAATCAAATTAGAGTACTTTTATAAACATTTTTTATATATAATTATAGATTAAACATATTATACTGATGAAATGTTTTAGATATAAATGTTTGACAATATTTTAATAAAAATTTAAAAATAATTTTTAAAAACCGTTAAAACTAATCTAGTTGCAATATCTTAAAAAAGAGGAAAGTAATACCAAACTAGCTGATTTAATGGTCTTCGTATTTAAATGGGAAGAAATTTGGGAACCTATTTCCCATCGTTTCTTTGATAGCTCTTATTTGCTACGCCAATGGAGAAGTTCAGTGTATTGGATTGTCTTTCTATTGTATGACGATTACGAACAAATCAATTATGTTGTAAAATTTTGAATTTTATTTGTCCAATGTTTGTATGTACGGATATTCTGTCTTGATGTATTCTATTTAAATATCGTAGAACTTTTTCACTATATTATAAGGAAGGGGGAGAAGATTGTGTGTCCCTTCTTATGATACCTTATGAATTTTTAAAATTATGTAATTGATGTAAACGACTCTTACTTATCAATAATTAAAAGTATAAAAAAAAAGCCATTTTTTATGTATAATTAGTAAAAAATGACTATATTCAAATATGGAAACATATATGATACTAGGTTGAATCTTTCAAGTCATAATATATTTAAAATATATACAATCAAAATAAATCTAAGTTAATACTATAACATTTTAATGATATATATACGTGTAACTAAAAACCATTCATGAACAATATTTCTCGGGTCTAGCACACACTCGTGGCAAGAAAACTAGTTAGTAAAAAAGAAAGTGAGATTTCGCTTACAAAACTGGAAAAAAAATGGGGATCAAATACGAGTAATAAGATCAAAAAGACCAGGAGAGTCTGATGGGCGCTGCCAAACTAAGGTGAAAAAAAGTGTAGGGTAATTTAATATGCAGTAAAAATTATACCAGTAAGTCATAAGCATAATACACATAAGCACATGTGTATTACTCCACCGGTTAATGCAATCAATAGTAGTATAATGAAGGTTGTGCACGTTAGAGACGTCAGAAAAACGTATAGTGGTTACCTAGGATGCGTTTTACCCCAAAGAATTATCCAAACTTTTAATCAAAAGAGGTTCTAGGCTATATGTGTCCAAGAAAAAAACAAAACAAATATAAACACACCGTTCGGAAGATAAAAAGAAAGGCAAATGGAATAATAAATGCAAAAATATGAGTGAAAAATATAACTTGACAGGGGTCTGGTGGCATAAATGACCGATAGTGGAGTAACTGGTAATGTATCCGACTGAGTGAGGTGAAATACCAGAAATGGGTGAAAATTGAACTAAGATAGCTGCAAACTTTAACCATTGCTATGGGGTGGGTGGGTAACAGGTGGTCGGAAGAGAGCCACAAGACGAAGGAGACATCCAAGCCTGAAAGGGAGAAATGTGAAACTGACTGGAGCGATTGCCTCCTTCGCCAGAGGGGAATGCAACTGTTAATACAATGACTGGAGGACAAATAAACTCGCGGGCGGAAACGGCAACGGACACGCGAGAAGAAGAGGATGAATGGAAACGAGAATGAGGAAGAAAGTAGCACAAACAAGAATGAAGTCAAGTAATACTAGCTACAATATAACACTAACTGACTCGTACCACCTAAACGGCAATGCCCAAACCAAGACATGCAAAAAGAAACCGAAGTAAAAACAGAGAAACTACCGTAGGTATAGGATTAATCTAATGGATAGTGCAAGCAAATCAGATACTAATGGAGTCTAGACGAAGAAGCGTGAAGCATAGATCACCTAATACAATGAACGGTGGTACAAATAAAGTATTGCAAGCCTACCAATTGAAGATAGATATAGAGTGCGTAATGACAATCAATCAACAATACTTTCCTTCCATCTAAACCACTACATCATAGGATGTGCATAGACGTGTAGAGTCAGGATAAAAAAAAGTCATCAAGTATCCTCTCCACTGTGCCCTGTAGGTGTGCGTAACCATCAGCGTGCTCGTCAAAGGATCTGAAAAAAGACGGCTAGAATGCAAATGGTAAAGGTGAGCACCAGCGAAGGATGGTAGTAAAAAGAAAAAAGTGAGTAGCTGTGAGCCAAGCAGCCGCCGTGCCAAGAATTGCGCAGTACAGAGTTGCAATATACAACACATGCAAGAAGGTAGTCAGTAACCTGCGGATCCTGTTGAAAACCGAGAAGTGCCTCAATATCCAAAAACAACACTTCACAACCCAAAACCATTACCAAAATAGAGTAAAATGGATCAAGAGTGGAAAAAAAATGAAGGGAATGAATGGTGCTAATGGTAGGTGGGCCACGTATAACCACGGTGAGACTGTCCGGCCTCAACCGGTATGGGGAGGGTGTAGTTAAGAGCTGCCCCAACTCAAAGATACTAGAGAAATGCCTTCAGTCAAGCAACAGTAAACGCAGCGGTGCAAACCCGTAATGTCCCCAACCGCAGCTGGTGGGCGGTGTAAGGGACCGAGCCCGATGACTCAAACCAAGGTGATCCGACCTAGGCACCCCTGCCGCTGGTCATCGCAGAAAAGGCGTGTAGGGGGATACCCGAGACAGTGCAGCAATATGGCGGAGTCAAGTAGCGTCGGTAATGTGAATGGAGATACGGATGGACGAGTAAAGATGTAAGGGATGGTGCTGGTATGTGAAAGTATAAGGCGCAGGGCGAATGGGTAATCGGATTACAAAACTTTTGAATAGCCGTGAGGAAGGTAGATGTGAGCCGTGCGGAAGGTTAACGCACGAACCCACCTCCAAGTATAAGTATAAAAAAACACAATGGCGTGGTAATAAGACTGCTGGTCGGCAATAAATATTTAGCCGGGCAAATCTATGATGAAAACCGTTGTGAAACTGAACTAGACATAAATGCCACGGACCACACAAGTACAACGGTGTGACCAAATGCAAGTCTCACAGCGAGCACGCAGGTCTCCAAGATGTGTAAAAAGGGGTAGCGCGGAGCTAAACCGGCCACCTCACTTAACGAGAGGGCTACAATCCTGTACACCACAGCAAACTAATGAAAACAAGCTGTAATAGCGATTAGCGTGAGTGATGTGCACCTAAATTAAATGAAATACAGCAGTTGTAAGTCTACATCCCAAACAAACAGCACCAGAAGTACAAGGCAACAGAAAGCACCGCTGCTCTGAGCCGCGCACAAGGCCAGCATCAACTAAGCTGCCCAAACAATGGGAGAGGGAAGAATAACACTGACAAGCAGACCAAGCAGGGGTAAGCGAAAGCCGAATCCCACCCGATATATGTAATCGTATGGATGCGGAGTGAAAATCCGCGCAGTCGTCACCTCACAAGCGCTCTCCGCGCACTTGTCCACCACCCCGGTGCTGAAGTAATATACAGAAGAGTAAAAGGACTGCGCAATTCCGTCGAAGAAAAAGAGGAACAAACTCAGATAAAACAACGAAAGGCAATGTAAAATACAGCGTAGTGAACAAAAAGAGTCAGATTAATTTGAGAGAAAGAATGTCAAAATAAGGTGTGCTCACAAAAAAGTAAGAAATGATGTAATGTAAAAATCCAAAAAAAAAAAAAGGTCAGTAAAAGGAGGAAGGAAAAGAAGAACCGTGGCAAAAAATCTGACCAGAAGTAACTCAATGAATGGCAGTGCAAACATACATAACGACCATCGACTGCAACAAAACCGGAATGCAATGAAGGTGGTGCAAGAGAGTAACAAAAGCGAATGAATAGAGCACTCGTTACCAGCAGTAAGTAAAGCGGTGAGACAAGTACGAGAAAGATGCCCTCCATGCCTACTTAATAGTGACAGCCGAAATGAACGGAAATACAAAAAGTCCAAAAAGGCGCCGAGCCGTAAGTCCAGCCCCAACCGGTGATGATGTAAGAAAGAGACTCCCATCTCCCGTAAGAAAGGAGAGATTCCATCCTAACCTCCTGAGGTGACAAACCATACAACGATGGCACATATACAACACACGCACAAAGAATATAGGAGGAAATAAAAGATGAGAACAAAAACCAAGTGTGCGAACGATTAAGAAAAACGAGTACCAAACTACAAGTTAGGAACAACAAGTGGCAGCGGCAAGGCAATAAGAACTACAAAAGCCCAAGAAAGCTAAAGCATTGATGCCTTTGTATAAACGGTCCCTTCGGTCAAATAAAAGGAGTCGGTGCGAGGGAGTGGAAGGCATGCAATGACAATTACAATGCAAACCAGCGTGCGGGCAGGTCCAGTAAAGGGGTCCGCGTCAAAAACGTCATTTAAGTACATCACGCACAGAACTAATGCACGAACAATGATGCACATACAAAAAGGTATACCATAAAAACTAAATGAAACATGAAGTAAATAGCAATCACACATGAACACCGTCTAAGCTGTATGTGTAAAAAAAATGTCCAACGAAAGCAAAGTGTCTGAAAAAAAGACAAACGGAGCAAGGTGAAGAACTCATGGTGCGAGATAGAGAAAGAGGAGGCAAAAAACGTATGAACCGTCTGAGTGGGCTTACCGTTAATGGCAGAGCCCAATCGCCGGTCTGACGTACGGTGTCATGTATCAACGACATCCTTAGAGAAGACGAGAGGCAGCGTGCACGTCTCTTCCATCGCGTGTGGTGTGTGTGCGTGTGGAAACCGTACATGTACTCAATATACAGGGTAATAAAGGGCTGAAAGTGCGATAAAACTCACCAGGTGTGGCAAAAAAACTAGTTAAAGTGAAGTAAGCGAAGAAACCCCAAACGTGCACATCATACATTATTACCACAATAGTAGGGAAGGTAGTCGTGGTAAAATAGCTGCAAAGCAACCACGTGAGTTCAAGGTTACAGCAGTTCCACAAGCAGTCATATAAGTACAAAAGTAAAACATACGGTTCCTCGACAAAATAGGTGCAAAAACGGAAGGTTAAAAAGGATAAGCGTCCATACAAGGACAAAGTTTAGTACGGACAACGTAGTAGCGGATGTGTGTGGTGCACAGATTAGACGAAAGCGAGAAGTATCCGGTACTGAATGACCCATAGCACCAAACAACTATGTAGGGGTTGTACCAAACCTAATAAGGATCCGACCGGATTAAATGCAGGAGGGGAAAAAACGCCACCCCCTGTAGCGAAAGCAACAAACACCGAGTAGGCATAATAGTTATGAGAAAGGAAATAAAGAGAAGTGATAAGAGGAGTGCGGGGATCAAGAAAAATAGAGAGAAGAGGACAATGTACATACAATGAGCCAAGTTAAAAAAAGAATAAAGAAACAAAGGAAAGACACCTAGTAAGTCAGATGTAGTGGAGTGGAAAAAGCTACAAGAGAAGAAGGAAAATCCCTAAGCAATCCTGGGAGGATACCCAAAACTTAGAGTAACGGAATTCAAAGGAGGCAGCGTAAAGTCGTAAGACCTAGATAATTAAAAACATAACAACTACCTGACACTAATGTGCAGGGAAGGTAGATTATATTAACTTAGAGGTGGCGTAAGCCTTCTACCCATGTTGAAAGGCCAGGCCATATAATGGACAAGGAGAGGCCGGAATCCACAGGAGCACCCTCGCTTCGTGCAAAGATGCGACGATGCAAAGTAGTGCTGGAAGATGCCAGGTAGCGGAGCCCAAGCGTGAGCGTTACAAGGACAAAGACCGGTGGTGAAAAACGTGGGCCAAAGAATAACCGGTATGGATCACGAATGTGAGTGACCCAGTGCGGGACAAACTAACAACCCCCAAATGGAGGTGGTAAAAGCTGTATGGGGAGTGAGTCCCAATAACCTCAATCACGCAGCAAAAGCCAGGAGTCAGAAAAGAAAGATGAGCGCGAGTACCGGGGAGATGGGGCAGGCAAATATGAACCGTCGAAACACGAAAACAAAGAGTACCATCGAAGATGAAAAGAAATTGGGAAAGATCTCGAACAACAAAAAACAAGAAGCAACACCAGTGTCATTGAGATGGCATAAACCAACGAAGTAACGTATCGAGAAAATCAAAGATAATGAAAGTTATAGAGTCGAGAACAAAAGAATATCACACCCGATTCAAAATGGCATAACCCCGAACTAGGAACCAACTACCTGGTGGAAGTGTCAAGTTCACGGGTGCAATGTCCGGAGTGACCACCTGTCACCGCTGCTGCTACCCCATGGACAGTCGTACTCCTCGCCCCAGCACGGGCAATCATCCACTGTAAAGCGACAAAAGAAATGCGAGTAAGAGGTTCGTCAGAAACAGCTGGTAACTAAAGTGTGTCTGTAGAAAACTACTATCACTAAAACTGACAGGACTAAGGCGTCAGTAACAAAAGCATGTATAACTGTTGAACTAGTATAAAAATAATGTGTGGGAAACATAGGGCGTAATGAAACAAACGAAGAAGAAAAAGAGCTAAAGAGAGCCCCGTGAGCCCCGTCGCATCCCCGCTCCTGCCCGGTCCTGGCTCTTCGTACGAAAACAATGTGGGGTGTGTCACTGAAGAGGAAATAAAAGCCTGCGACCCGTGTGCATGGGGTGTCACCCCACTTAACCTAAGGATCAACAGCACTGTGCAAGTCACATGGTGCATCACTAAGGCATCTCTCTGGAAATCGGAGAAGCATGTGAATAAGCCTTAAGAAGAACATATACGCTGGGGATCCCAGTAATGAGAAAACACAGTTAGCATGCAATCAGTCGAAGCAAGCTATAGTCAAAACAGTGTGGGCTGAAAAACACATCAGTAATTATGGATAACAAAGTTGAAATTAATGCATGTGATGGATCAACAACCAAAGAACACATAGTAAGAGTTGTTAAGTGCAGAAATAATTGCACACCTGGCAATGGTAGCGGAGGGCATGTCGAGCCGCGATTACAAGCGCGACAACACTGGCTCCACAGAGTCGTAAGCACACTGAATTCGTGGGCGGTTTCATCCGAATGTGCTCACAGATCGACCACTTAAGCGGGTGTGCCGGTGTCAGTCCGGAATGTGGCGTCCCAACAACGTGAGCACTAAGATGGGGTGCGGTGTGTGCAAGCCGGAATGTGGCTGTCAGCAGATAGCACAAATCGCCATGGATAATCACGGGCATGCAGCCTGTAAAAATGTCTCAGCAAGTACCACACAGGAAAAGTGATGTCGCAGACCACAAAAAAAACAGCAATGAGATATAGTAGTATGTAGGGATTAATGGATATATCCTTCAAAAGAAAATGTAAAAGGAACAGCATAATTGAACGCAGTGGTGCCACAGCACTATATAACACGCATCTTACTGGCAGCAGGGCAAAACTGAGCGAGCAGCAGCAGCAAAATGCGTCGTTAGTATGATGAGAGAGCAGAGTGGGTGTGAAAATCCTCATGCATGCATGCGCCGACTGCTGTCATCGAAGACTTACAAAATTAGCCGAACCAGAGCAACAGATCATGGAGAAAATCTCAGGTGTCAGTCAACCTTCACGTTGCACCTGTGTCCGGGCAAACCTTACAGTAGCGCAATGTAGAAGCGAAACGGAACTAGTAATCCGAAATGGGGTCGTCGACATGACATCAAAAAAACACAGGTAGACAACTGCAGAAACGAATCATGAAGTGAGGTGCAGACCCGAGTGCTCAAAAATGCGAAAGCTGTGATGCATGCGTGGACACGTACCATGGCGAATCAAGTCAAAACATGCCATCCAAGGTCCATCATTCTCGCTGTGGAATGCCATGAATCCGAAGATAGGAACGTGTGAAATATAAGTAGGAAATGCAAAGTGAGTGTCGGGGTGGCCCACAAAAAAGAAGGGCAAAACTGACCCACTGGAGAGAAACCGGAGGGGTGAGCGTGGTAAGGGGCGAGGGGAACCCCACCGCGCGCCGCCGCCCGCCGTACCCGCACCGGCGCGGCGGCTCGTGCGTCGGCGCCTGGGCTAGGTTACATACCAGTCAGTCGTTATGTGGGACGGGTACACAGTGTAAACCTGTGAACCGTGTACACTATTGTAATGCTCCCTGGAAGTGTGCGCGCCCCAAACAAGTAAATTGCCAAAACCTGACGTGGTCGCTGTCAGTGGCGGCCCGTTGTGGCTTCCGCCCACCCATAGAGAGTGGTGCTCCGGCCAGGCAGGGCATACAAAAAAGTTCCAAAATCACGGGCTCCGACGGATCCGGAAGGAAGAGAGTCCAACGCTGCCTCTCGACAAACGAAGTGGGAGAGGCGGTCTGAATCAAACGCCGTGACGATTGCACCGTATCGGAAAGCGCGAAGACAGTGCTCCATGACCACACGCAGCGAGTCCTCGTGACTGCAAAGTCTCGGGCGTATCCGATAGACAGCTCCGTACCACAATGGTAGAAACATGAAAGCCTGTGCATGATGTCAAAATGACTCTCACGGGCGAAAACTGTCTCCGAGCGTCCAAACTCAACCCTTGAAGGAACAAAGCAAACGTGACGCAACTCCAATCTCGTTGAACAAGGAGGTATGCAATTATTAACAGAGAACCCACAACCAGGCCAGTACGTGCCTCGGAGACTGGATGCAGGAAAGCAAGGTACGAAAAACACAAACAAGGTGGTTCAAAGCATCTGCAAGCCAGGAACCAATTCCCGTAATGCATCACAACAACCAACCTAATCAATGTAACCAGAAAATAACCATGGAGGAAAGAAAAACGCCACTGAAGCTGCCCCAGAGTATGGGTATAAACCCATCATACATCATGTAAGAACTGGCGAGATCTCGGCCAAAAAAAACGATCCACAATGGCGATCGAAAGCCTCACGGCGATCGGCCAACCAGCCAAACAAAGAAAAAGAACAGGGAATGACACACAGAAAAAAGAGCTAACGCCCAAATAAGCACGCCGCTGAATGAACCCTGTAAGCAACAGAATTCCGAAAAATCTGACCAGAACAATGAAAGAAGAAGCCGCGCCAATAACAATCAGGAACCAGAACAAGCAGATCCCAGAACAAAAGGCAAAACGTCAAAGAATCCCAAGTAAACAGAAAGCGTAAACCCAACTTGCATTGGTGCATCGCCACAAAGCTGGATGGCAATGCAACCCAACCCAATGGAAAAAATAAACCAAAATAACAATAATGAACAGCCATAGGTAAATCGAAGTAATACAGCAGCGAAAAATGAGAAAAAACTAATAGATACAGGCCACTAACAGCAGAAAAGGCTTACACACAAAGCGAACAATCATGGAAACCCAGCAGTTCACCAAATGCGAAAGAGTCTGTCAGCCTCAAAGCTCAAATCTAAAACCTGCCAAAATAATATCCCCTCCCTCGGGAACTAAGCGGGGCCCAAACAAGCTGGGGAACTTAGAAAGGAAGTCCCATGTATAAGGATACCCGACATGTGAAACTATCCAACTGGAGGAAGAAAACACTCTGCCATACACTATACCTCACGCAGATGAACAAATGTCCAGTAAACGGACAACACATGGCCTAATCCGAAGTCTAATGAAAGACATACAAAGGTAAAATAGGCTTAAAACACTAAAAAAAACGTGTAAACCTGGAACGGGGGTAAAACTGAATGCGAATTCAATCAACACTTACAAAAATACCGAAAGCTAGATGCAAACAAATCACATATGATCATCAAATACCAAGAGTGCGACCAAAAGGACAGAAAAAGAAATAAGGCAGAAGAAAAATCAATTCCGAAAGTAAAAACAGGGCGATACAATAAACCACATGCGTAAAAAAACAAACAAAAAGCATGAAGTGCATTCAGATGTCACACACAACTCTTATTATTATTGTACGCTACATTAATTAATTATCCCGTATATATCACTCTATCAAGGTGGATTATACACTCAACGATGTATTATATATTATTAACAATTATGACAAAAGGAAAACATGGATTATCCACTTTAATATAATTTAATATATTGTCATAGTATAACTTATTAACAGGCATTCTATATGTTGTACTTGATACAACATGTGAGTATCAGTCATTTATATATTCATTATTAGTTATTATTATTATTATTATTATGATATTAATACTCATATTATGTACATTCTCACAAATTTAACAAAATGATTCAAGTGTACTAACTTAATATATTTAAATGGCATAACAAACTCTCTCCAATGATAAATGCTATTATTATATCCATAACACGAAAATGTTCATCTATTATAATACTATTATTATGTACTTATTGCACAACATTTATTATCCAGAACCTTTATTATCTATCTTATTATTATATTAAGGAATAACTCTATAGTTACACTTATTATATAAGACTCAACAATTAATTATACTTATTATCTAATGTTATCTACATTATTATTATTACATTATATATATGCGATCTTTTAACTAGTATTATATGTGATCTTATTATTAGTCATCACTGATTCCCTGTCAATTTGCAGATAACGTCATATACAGTAGCCTCTGGTCTTCTGATATGGTAATCAAGTGTTCCTCCTAAAGACGATATAGTATGCTCGTCAATTACATATAAATAGAAATGAATAATTCTCATAAGACTCTTAAAGTCGAAGTCACCAATACCCTGTTCTCTACATTACATTACAATGACTCTGCGTAGTACACAAAAGAATAATACGACCTACTACTTCGAACAAGGAGTATGCCATATTCATGAGGTAAAGTATGAAAGACACTAGTAAGGAAATAGTAACTCTGTAATATAAACGCTGCTAACAACCGACTTTAAGCTTCTACAATACTACGTAAATTTAACTAATTATGAACTCGTAGTACATACAAATATTTTCATACTTATAAAGTAAAAATATCAAAATATCTTCCTGATCCTGTTATTCTAACTCCTTTACTATTACCAAAGTATCAATCAAACATATACATCCATAGGAGTCAAAAAAAGCGATGACCAATTACCATAAAACATAAATTCAGATACTGCATATCCCGCATAAAAAGCAGTAAATACAATAAGCAAAGAAATAATAAGCGGCGTTATTTCATAATCTGATAGCAATCAAAATACCTTTACTACACAAATATCCTAATTTAGGTAGCCTGTATTTTTTATTATACTATTGTTGGCGTAGCCAAAAAGGCCACCAATATTCCTCACAATGAAGACTTGTTAAATATATAATCAGAGCGATCCTACTGACATAAAAACTTCTACTCACCCTAAAAACACTAAGATCGATAACGTTACTGAATATTCATTAGATATCAAAACAAAGAAGTTAAAAACTATAGATATACTCGCTAATTAATTAATCCCCCTACTAACCCCCTTCTCATACATATCAATCAACCCACTCAAAATACATCAATAGTCATTCAATCAAATCCCTCTTCGTTACCATCCCTCCTTGCCTCTTTCGGCCCACCTCACCCCTGACGAGTCTGGATACCAAACTTACTACCACCCACAATCCTAAGATCCTACCCACACCGTCACCCGCCCCTACACGAGCTACGTGACACCCAAACCTCAACCCTAAGCACTCGCTAGCACATGAAATGATAATGCGTACCAACTCCACAGATAAACAGCCATGAATCACTACCATACCAAATCCGAACTGTCCACACACTCAATACCCATCTTGACACCTTCAACTCCAGGATCTAACAACCACCACTGTGCGCGCACACCGCAGACCCAACACAATACGACCCACACAAAGCGTGACACCACCATATACTCCATCCCTAGCTGAAGACCCGACGCCAGATACACCACCGCACCAACAGCAAAACTCGTATCCTAGTGGCACAGAAATTAGTATTGCCACATACACCCTATTTCGAACTCTCTAATAATCAACCACAACCAGCGCTCCACATAATTCTCTCACATCTCCACTCACCTCCTGTGCTCTATTGTTTTTTTCCAATAAAAGACAATCAGAATTGGATAACAGGGCGCAAACTGAGTTGGAGGATTTGATGGTGGGCCACACCACAGGATGCGACAGCCAATGCGAGAATGGAGCAAGCGTATCTGGTCCGCCACCAGAGGATGTCAGATTGAGCAGACAACCTAGTACAGATCAGTAGATAGGGCACCAAAACATTAATACTGTGTGCTCAACCTCAAGCCTCCGTATTGAAAAATTGTAGTTAAAGGAGAGAATTTTCGTAACATCTCTTCTGTGTATTTATTTGTTGTGTCGAATGGGCCTCTAGGTACAAGAAAAAACGTGCTTCCTATTTATGATAAGTCTGACAAGACACTGCGGCGGATAGGTGGAAAGAGAGCGTGCATAGAATATAAGCCAGAGCGTTCTGGTAAGAGATTGGCTCGATTAGAATGAGAAGAAGAAGGATAATGGTGGAGTTAGCGATGGGATACATCTCGGCTCCCTCTACAGGGTCGTTTAGGGTCTGTGGGTGGGGTCTGGGTTAGGTTGGCGGCGCTTAAGGAGCGGGTGGTGCGGTCTGGGTGGTGCGTTATGGACTTATGGCCCTTTGTGGGTTGATGATGATGGCTGCATGATCTGATACTGTAGTTTGGAAGAGAGAGAGTGAGGAGGGGGGCGGGGGTAGTTTTTAATGGAGAAATATAGTGTTAAAGTGGTATTATTTAATAATTCAGGGTTAATTTTGCGTGGCTACAACTTTAGAATAAAAACATATGGCTAACCAAATAGAATTCTGTAAAAATTGATGGGTACCATTGTAGAAAAACCCTAATAATAATACATTGATATTGTTTAAACTAAATAAACAGAGTTTAAAACTAATTAAAGGTGAATAATCACTACTACTTATTCACTCCAAATCTACTCCATCCTAGTATTGTTCATGAAACAGCCATTACAAACAATATTTTTTATTTAACCAAAATTAAAGAAGCATAAATAAATTTAGTTGTGTGAAGGAAAGGAAACAAGGCCATTGGAGATACAAGCTTCATTATCAGTATATGGATCAAAAACATGAAAGCAATGACCTTCTCCTTTCACTTCAAAACAACTCCACTTTGCTTCAAATCCACTTTCTTCCAACTGCCTCATAGATTATTCTAACCACCACTACACTCCGGCGTGCGAAAAAATGAAAAATGAAAAAAACGATGAGTGATTAGTAGCGTCGGAAAATATGTGTAAAATGGTGGTTGTGCGCTGGCTGGATGGAGATGGTAGTAATGAAGGTGAGAGTAATTAATGGTGAATGATGAGATGAAGAAGAAAGAAGAAGTAATCAGGGGTAAATAAGTCAAAAAATCACAAAACTTAACACCGTTACCTCATTAAGGGCATTTGAGCTAACGGAGACAATTTCAGGGGTATATGAAGCGTTCTGAAAAATTGAGGGGTATATGAGCTAATGCGCGAAAGCTCAGGGGTATATGGGGAAAAATCCCTTTAATTTATTATATAAAAAGGTGAATAAAATTTGAAGTTAAAAATAGAATAGTTTGTAAACAGAACAAACATTTATGAATTTTTAATTTTTTTTTAGGGTTAAACATTTATGAATTTAGGAGGGAGTAAAAATTATAAGATAACAATTATATTGTACTCCTAATTTAGGAGTATGTTTATAACTTACCACATTTTTGATACTCCTTATATAATTATAGATCTAAACATATTATACTGATGAAATTTTTTGATAATAATAATGTTTGACAAATTTTTAATAAAAAATTTAAAAATAATTTTGTGAAAACCGTTGAAACTAATCTAGCTGCAAATATTCATACAATATAAAAAGAACATAACATATCATTGTTCAAATGAACAAGGGAACAGTTCCCCCGGACCCCATCCCATTCCATGTCAGCCCAGCCCACCCCAAATCAGCCTCACTCAACCCACCCCAAATTGCCCACATTTTGAACCCCCCAGCCCACACCTGAAACCTACACACTCTCCGCAAATTATTAGATGCAATCCCCTCTACCTAGCAAAATACAACCCCCTTATTATCTCTCACATGATTTATTCTCCTCCCCTATTATCTCTTACGCACGGTATAAATTCATAATTAAACTATAATCACGTGTATACTAGGGGGAGGGGGTTGTATCTTGCAATGTAGGGGGGTTTGTATAATATAGCTCATCCTCTCATAGACGAGACCCACATCCTCAACCCACCAGCAAGCCCACCCACCCACTGATCAACCTTCCAAATCACACCCTCCTACGTCCAATCTACCTTATATTCATCTCTTCTTTCAACCTGCTGCCAGCAATACTGCTCCTTGCATCCTCCATCCATGGAACATCCGTGTATATACTGCTACCCTTCTCTCTCTTCCTTTCTTTGCAATATGATTTTTTTTAAGGTTAAACATTTATGATTTTAGAAGGGAGTAAAAATTATAAGATAACAATTATATGGTACTCCTAATTTAGGAGTATCTTTTCGTCAAAAAAATAATAATTTAGGAGTATCTTTATAACTTACCACATTTTTGATATATAATTATAGATCTAAACATATTATACTGATGAAATTGTTTGATAATAATAATGTTTGACAAATTTTTAATAAAAAATTTAAAAATAATTTTTTAAAAACCGTTAAAACTAATCTAGTTGCAAATATCCTTAAAAAAGGAGAAAGTAGTACCAAACTAGCTGAATTTAATGGTCTTCGTATTAAAATGGGAAGAAATGTGGAACCTATTTCCCATCGTTTCTTTGATAGTCTCTTATTTGCTACGGCCAATGTGGAGGAAGTTCAGTGTCTATTGGATGTTCTTTCTATCTATGACGATACGACAAATCAATTATAGTTTTGTAAATTCATTTTGAATTTTATTTGTCCAATGTTGTTATGTACGGAGTATTTGCTTGTCTTGATGATTTCTATTTTAAATATCGTATGACTTTTTATCTCTATTATATAAGGGAAGGGGGAGGAAGATGGTGTCCCCCTCTTAAATGTCTTTTATACCCTTAATGAATTTTAAAAATTTATTAATTGATGTGCCTAAACTAKCCTTTACTTATTCAATAATTTAAAATAAAAAATGCATTTTTTATGTAAGTTAATTAGTAAAAAATGACTATTATTCCAAATTAGATGGAAACATATATGATACTATTTTTGAATTTCAAGTCATAATTATTTTTAAAATAATTACAATTCAAATAAATTCTATAGTTAATTAGCTATAAACATTTTAATTTGATTATATATACTCTGTACTATAAAACCATTTTTCATGAAATACAATTTTCACGGGTCTATGCACACATCGTGTGCACAGAAAACTAGTTAATGAATAAAAGAAAGTGAGATCGGCTACAAAACTGGAAAAAAAAATTGGGATCAAATTACGAGTAGATAAGATCAAAAAATACCAGGAGTAGTTCTAATGTGGGCTGCTGCCAAACTAAGTGGACAAAAAATTAGTGTTAGATTAATTATTACATTTCAAAAGATCTCATACCATAAGTCATTAAGTCCATAATAACATCATAAGCATCATTGCTTTATTATCCAGCCGGTTTTAATGCAATCAAATATAGTATAATGAATTTYTTGCACTAGCAGACGTRAGAAAAACCGTTATATTGTTTAACTATTGTATTTCTGTTAAATCTCGCAAAAGATTATATCCAAAACTTTTTTAATGTCAAAATATTTTCTATTTCATATTTTTCGCAATAAAAAAACAACAAATTATTTTACACATCCTTTTACGGAAGATAATTAAAGTTGCAAATGAATAAATTAATCAAAATTATTAGTAAAAATATTAACTTACAGTTTTTTCTTGTTTTGTATTAAATTACGAGTATCTTTTTATTAACTTTAATTTATCCTACTATTTAGMTTAAAATACAGTAAGTTTGAAACATTTTATACTAAGATGTTTTATTCTCAAACTTTAATCCATCTTCTATGTTTTTGTGTGTGGTTAACTCATTTTTTGTTTTTTTGGTTAAGAGAGCCACAAGGACGGGAATGAGAATCGATCTCAGGATTTCCTGAAAGTGGGAGGGAAATTTTAACTACTTGAGCTATTCCTCACTCTCATTTGTATGTGGTTAATCAGACTTTAATTTATCAATTGAACTTGAGTACAAATTTAATACTTCTTCTGTTTCTTTTAAACGGCAACTTTGTTTTTGACACGCTTTTTAAGGAAGAGATTTGAAGTTGTAAACGAGAAAATTAGGTTAAATAATTTTAGCACAAACAAGAATGAGATCATATATATGTTACTAGTCTTACAATTATATTACCTAACTTACTCGTTTACACCCTTAAATCTCTTTCTTAAAAAACGTGCCAAAACCAAAGTTGCAGTCAAAAAGAAACCGATGAAGTATATTTAATTACGGAGTACAACCTACCTAGTTTTATAGGATAGATCTAATGATTTAGTGCAATCAATCAATTACTTAATGGAGGGTCATGATTTACTTAATGGAAGGTCGTGGAGGGTCATGATTTATTTCACCTAATTTATCAATTGAACTTGTGTACAAATTTTATATATTGATTGCAACCTACCTAGATTTAATTTATAGGATATAGATGCTAATGATTCAATGCAATCAATCAATTACTTCCTTCATTTTCTAAAACTCACTACATTTTTCATTTTATGATGTTTCATATTACTTGTTATATTTCATTTTTGGATAATAAATCATCTTTATCTCTTCTCCACTTGGTCCCCTTTATTTCTTTTAAACATCTATCTCTTTTCTCTTCAAAGATTATCTAAAAAAACGTCTTATTTCGTAAATTAAAAGTGTAGCGACCAGCGAGATATTATAAAAAGAAGAGTAATGAGTTAGCTTTGGTAGCCATCAGCCGCCGTGCAATAATGCTGCATTACGAGAGTTGCCAAATTTACGTACCAGCATATATTATTAATCATGTTAACCTCTTTTATCCCTTTTTAAACCTATAAATTGCCTCAATTTTATCCAAGAAACAACATCACAACCAAAAACATACATATAATTAAAATTGATAATTAGTGGGTAAAAAAAATATGAATGGTAATGAATTGGTGCTAATGTTTATTTGGCCTATTATTGTAGCCACTTTGGTGATACTCTTCCTCAACCTATTTGTTGAGGGTGTATAGCTCCCCAACTCAAATGATGTTATTTAATAAAGTTCCCTTTTCATCAGCAACATAATCTTCAGCTTCAAACCCATCCAACTCGCATCTTGTTGTCTCTAGATGGTACCGATCGTGGGATCTTCAACCATGTTGATATCCCTACCTATGCACCCCTCCTCTGTTGGCATCTGCATGTAATTAAATTGTCTGTGTGTGATACCCGAGACTTGCATCAATATGGCTTGATGTCATTTATCTTCGGTTAATTGAATTGAATACGGATTGGATCGAGTATAAAGTATTAAGTTTGATTTGCTGTTGATTGAGTCTATATTTGCTCGTTTTCTGTAATTGTTAGTTCTTGGATTACATAAACTTTTATAATCCTTGAGGGGAAGTGTAGATTTGAGTGCCTTTCTGAAGTAACTCACTACCCGACTCTCAAGATATATAAAAATTACAATGTCGTTAATAATTGTTACTCTGTGTTCGGCAATAAATATTGTATCCGTTCTTTAAATCTTATTATTAAAACACTTTTAAACTAATCTAGATTCATGAAATTTCCCGGACACGCACATTATTACAACTTGATTCCAAATGGCAATCTTCACATGTTAGCTTTTTTACGCATTTCTTCCAATTATTTTGTTAATATTGTTAGCGCGGAGTAAACCTTCAACTCGCCTTAACTTAGATGGCACATCTTATCACCAGATCAAACTAATAAATCAAGCTTTAATTAGCTTAGTATCGTATGAGTTTCGCCTTTTAAATAATTAAATACACATGTAATTTTGCTTACATTCCTAAACATTATACATTCCATAATACAAGCAACAAAATCATCCGCTGTTCTAGCCTCGATCACAAGCCTACTACTACAGTCTTCCAACAATGGAGAAGTGTAGAGATATCACTACAAGCATACAACAGTGTAAGTTTATATGCCGAATTCGCCACCCGATATATATATATGCTATGATGCTGATGATGAATCTCCCTTATCTCATCTACATCTCTCTCCCCCATTCTTGTTCACCCCGCCTTTTTCTGTAATGTGTATATATTATACATGAGAGTGAAAATTGACTGGCATGCAATCTTCGAAAATATAACAAAGCTTAGATAAATAAATTCGAAAATTCAGTATGTAAAATACATCCTTTTTTTAACAAAAAATAGATTTTCATAAGTTAGATTTTAATAATCAAATTAGGTTGTTCCACAAAATAAGTTAAATGAGTTAATTAAAATAAATCCACAAAAAAAAAGTTCAGTAAAATTTATAAGGTGAAAAGAATAGACCCTCGGTGTCAAAAATCTTACCWGAATTGGAGACGAATTGAAGTGCTATCCCAAGACATACAACTACCATCGACTGCAACAAACTGCGAAGTTCATGTAAGGTTTTGCAATTAGAGTACAAAATCGAATTGAAGTAGAGCARTTCGTTACCATTCATAAGTAAAGGCGTGATACTAAGTTACGAGAAAGGATCCTCTCCATTTCCTATCTTAATATTTTGACATCTAAATTAACTTAAATACAAAAATTCCAAAATTCTTCCTATTTTCCCCTTTAATCCATCCCCAARCGTTAGATTAAGAAATAGARTCTCCATTTTCCCTAAGAAATGGAGAGGATCCCGAGTCCTAACTCCTATGTTACTAACCATACTATATGCACATATACACACACGRACAAAGATATAGGAGYAAAAAAAGATGGATAACAAAACCAATTTGCGAACGATTAAGAAAAACGATTGTACAAAAACGTACAATTAGTAACAACAATTTTTGCATTGGCAAGGCTAATTAAGAACTTACAAAGAGAGCCCAAGAAGCTAAAGCATGATGTTTTGCCTTGTTGATGATAATCTTCCCTTCTTCGAAAAAGGATCGTTCGAGTGATGGAATGATTGCAATTGGGACAATACAATTCATAACCATCTCGTTCTAGGGTTTCCATAAATGTTTCCGGCGTCAAAACTGCATAATACATTCAGTCATTCACTTCACATAATTATTCGCACGAACTATATTATGCACATTAACAAAAGTATGACCATAAAAACTAAATAAAACATACAGTTAAGTAAGGTTATATTCAATTCAACTTATTTAAACACTCTAATGCTTATTAAAAAAAATCAGATAGGGATCGGATTAATCAAATCTGAAAAAATAGACAAAACTGAGCAAAGTTTAAGAACTTCATTTTGGGCAAGATAGAGAAATGTTTAGTAGTGCAAAAACTATGTAACCTCTTATTGTGCGTACCTTTAATTTTGTCATTGGAGGCTCCAAGTCGCGTGTCTTGGACGTTCGTTTCAACAACTACATCCCTGTTACTAGAGACGATATCATCTTCAGCTTCTTCTCCATCGTCGTTGTTGTTGTTGTTCGTGTTTAAACCTACAAGTATCTCAATATTGATCATGGTTGAATTAAATGGCTTATGAAATTTTCGTATATAACTCACATTTTTGCAAATAAACTATAAATGTTTGAAGTTTAATCCGAATAACCCCAAACTTTCACATCATACATATTACACAATAGCTTAGTT
>SNQN01005347.1:17906-34827 GCA_008642245.1 Bassia scoparia | reverse complement strand
CAACTAGTAACAGCACAAAAAAGCAATTGAAAGTTTTTAATAAGCAGTGCGAAGTAGAATATTTACTTTCTATATTAACCATATAAGCACAAACAGGATCATCCACATGAAATCCCTGTCTTATTGAGAAAGTGAGTTCACATGGACTACAAGTCTACAAGTCAAGACTTGAGACACAGAGAGGCATTACAATAATGAGATCCACATCTCCTCGCTCATAATATACTTACGAACAACATATCAAACACAAATATACAAGTTGCTTCAACTAGAATGTAGAGAAAGATAATCACAAATCACATTAAATTAATTTGAGTATTACCTTCAWRATGGCCTTGGGCATCATCTTATCCTAGAGTCTCCTCCCATGTATACAAGTAGTTGCATTCAGCACTAAGATAATGTCTTATACTCTTATATCTTTGACTATATAGCTAAAATGCTTGCAGCAGTATAGATCTTGTGCTTTGTATCCCAACTCAAGAATCACCTGAAGTTTCGAAGATAAATTAGGATATAATCGGTTGAGACAACAGAACTAAAGCTTTTCTAGGGTTGTTGGTAAACCACTTGCAATGACAACGCATAATTAAAGTATTTATTAAACTGCCCCKAAAAATGAGGTCATTTTCTAGATCTAATCAGTTAAATTTCAAATAATAATACACTACCATGATAAAAACTCTTTTAGCTAAGTTAACTATACTSCCTCCATTTTCTTTAATTGTGACATGGGAGGGAGTGAGGAGAAAGTTGTAACTATCTAAAATCTTTACAAGAAAGAATGTTGCAATTAAACAAGAAAAAAGCAATGCTATGATAGTAGAAGTAATATTGTTGAATAAATAAGGATTGTTWTAGAATATAAAAGGACAATACTAAGAAATGACCCTTGATCAATTTGGCTATAATTTAGGGATAGCAGGAAAAGTACTTTTCCTCTGCTCAAACAATTAAAAGCTAACTTCCGGAGCTCCGTAATGTTACCTGGTCTGAAATATGTTCTGGATCATTTTCCGAGGACATAGTCCTGCTGCATCTTCCAGTCGAGTAATTTCATCCCGACTGAGACGCCAATCAAGAGCACCCAGGTTTTCTTGTGCTTGTTTGATTGTTTTGACACCAGGTATAGGAATGGTACCCTTACTGATGCACCAGTTAATTGCTACCTGACAAGTTAYGACAAATTAGGAACGGAAAAGGTAAAATAGAAGCATCATAAATAAAGTACAAATAAATGCACGCATACAGCAAGACCTTCTTAATAGCTTTGATAGTTTCATTAGTGGCCGATCTATCATACCTTACACAGGTACATTAGTTCTCTCTTCTTTCCTTGCTCTTTTTTCCCCTACATATCTAGCAACTTTTAAAACACGGAAATACATTGACCTTAATTGATCATATCATTTGCCAAGAAAACACTTTGTCTAATGTTTTGAACTAAGCTAGTGGAATATCAGTACAACACAATTGATCGAAACAGATTGATGCACTGATCTGGCCAAAAATCAACCTCGCTTTTTTTCAATTATAAATAAAAAAGAATTTTGATGGAGATTTATAGCATCATTCAAGTAAATACAGATTAAGATCGTACAAGCAAACCAATATGCAACGCACAAATTCAAAACTCCAATCTTATTTTTCTGTTCCATTCTTAGACAACTTTTTCTACTGAACTACAAAGCTGAACTAAAGATACCCAAYAACACACAGGCCTTGTTCAGGTGTTGGTGATTAAAGGTTAGCTAATTGTGTTAGCTTCTTCGACTAGTGGTTTGTATTTGTTGATTTGACTAGCTAATTATAGAATAGTTATTTGTGTACAAGACTATGAGAGTTTAATAGATTCCAATTAGCTTTTTCAGTCTATAGATAGCCAGTAGGGTAAAAGATCTTTCTAAAAGCACCTCATGTTAGCCTTTTGAAAATTAGCTTTTACACAAAAKTCTTCAAACCAAACATTCCCGTTGGCTTTTTAAACCTCAAACTTCCAAACTCCCCCACAATGTAATTGGTCTCTTTCAAGTCCTTCAGTATACCAAGGAATATCTCTGATCACTGTATTCAACTACTAATTTAGTCCTTGATCAAAGAAAGCGAGCGCTTGATTTGCATCAACACAAATTTAATCAAAGCAATAGAATACATNAACACACAGGCCTTGTTCAGGTGTTGGTGATTAAAGGTTAGCTAATTGTGTTAGCTTCTTCGACTAGTGGTTTGTATTTGTTGATTTGACTAGCTAATTATAGAATAGTTATTTGTGTACAAGACTATGAGAGTTTAATAGATTCCAATTAGCTTTTTCAGTCTATAGATAGCCAGTAGGGTAAAAGATCTTTCTAAAAGCACCTCATGTTAGCCTTTTGAAAATTAGCTTTTACACAAAAKTCTTCAAACCAAACATTCCCGTTGGCTTTTTAAACCTCAAACTTCCAAACTCCCCCACAATGTAATTGGTCTCTTTCAAGTCCTTCAGTATACCAAGGAATATCTCTGATCACTGTATTCAACTACTAATTTAGTCCTTGATCAAAGAAAGCGAGCGCTTGATTTGCATCAACACAAATTTAATCAAAGCAATAGAATACATACGAAATGTGTTGCAACGATGCAGCAAGCAAAAGGAACAATAATAATACAGTACTAGTATTGAAATGAAATCTTTTTGCTTGAAAGGAAATGACGAGTTTCTGTAGACATCCTAACACAGCAATGCAAAAGTTTGTAGTGTGAATAAAGATAAGAGATGTAAATCATAGACCCAAAGCATTCGCGTACCTCGCAATCTCACATTCTAAGAGAACATGAGTAGTTTTTTTCCTTCARTTATTATTTTATTGCCAGCAAATAGCTACTGCYGAAGGGAGCAATTGGGATACTAATGAACATTGTACCATATAAAATAAAACACACATAATCACTGAAGCTTCAAGGTGTAAAGTGGTTTTTAAAATAGGAAGGGCTTATCCTCATCCCTTACTTAACCCCCTTCTGCCTGAAAAAATAAAACAGGTTCCCCTTTTCACTATGAAGGATATAAATTTCCACACCAAAGCTCCTTAAAACTTCAAAAGGCTAATTCATCAAGAGACTCTTCATTACTACGAAAACTAGCAACCAAATTTATACAAGAGCAGAAAGTCACACACAATCCTACAATTCCAATTAATTTGGCAACAATCAAAATATCACTGCTAATGGTGGGTAAATAGATTTAGTAAGGCATACTTGACTCATAGTTTTCTGACGCCTACTTGCTATTTCCCTTAAACAACGCAGCAAAGGTTCGAGTCCTGGAAGGATTTGTCTGAACAACAGAGACCTGTACCAGCAAAATGACCTTATCAGACAAAACCCAAAGTACATCAAACTTGCAGTCTTGCACCAAATTTTGAGACAATAACTGAACAATGAGATATACCTGGGTCCATTAGGCAAATTCGAAAGAGTATATTTTCCGGTAAGCATTCCTAAGCCTAGAGGACTGTATGCAATCAACTGTATGCCTAAAGAATCACATAATTTTTTTATCTCCATCTGCTCATCTCCCCAGCTTAGCAGAGAAAACTGCACCTGCAAGAATGATGCAAAATCATCAGTGAAAAGGCATCAGTTTTTCCCCTTTCACGTCACAAGAACAGAATTGTCCCCGTAGTCTGTATTTAAAATTTAAAAAAAATATTAAAAAAATAACCAAATGCTAGACAGACTAGATGTGATGAGTTGTGCACCTGAGCAGAGCATAAAGGGACTCCTCTGTCTTTTAGATAATTATATATCTTTTCAAGTTGCTTTGGACCATAATTGCTTACACCAACTGCTTGAACCAATCCCTGCAAATATCATTTCACGGTCWAATTATGGAATTGTAAGAGCTACTTCSAAGAGGATGAAAAAGTTATTCTATATATCATGTMCTTCAAAAAGTTTTCAGGGGAAGTATGCAASGARATAGAATATGATAGAGAGAAATTAGAAGTATGCAAGAAGATGGAGGTGGATCAAGGCTAGGATAAGAAGATTCGAAAYACTTCCAAATCTTTATCTTTTATATTAAATATCTGAATCATAAGATATAACCTTATCATACATTGATACTAATCCATCCCAAAGAGCCATCTCCTGTAATGGCGCATAATTTGCAGTTGACCAATGTAATTGCCCAATCCCAATCTGCTCAAGTTCCATTCGATCTAGAGAAGACCTAAAACATCAAACTATCATATACTATTAGTTTAATTTTTAAAAATTATCACARCATATTCTTGCAAATTTGCAGGTTTTCCGCAACAGCATAGTATTAAACCAGCTGACATAAAAAAATACATTGCAGATCTTACATGATTATGATCACAAAGCATGATTAGGCAATTAGCTATTAGAGARTTWATACATATACAAACACAAAATAACACTAGAATCACGTTGGAATAATAWAGGGGTATCCGTAGAGTAAATATACTGCACAGTMYAAGCAAGATATTAGAAAGCAGAAGCCATACTTGCAGGCATTTACAAACTGTCCTGGAGTCAATCGCCATGGATAGGCAGCAAACTTTGTTGCAATTACTATGTTATCTTGCACCCTTTTCTTCCCTGACGASAAGAGAAAACAACACCAWARGATGATTTCTTGATCAYTAAAGGTCACAATTCTAATTATTGACTTTAACATAAAAGAATTCATATTACTATATAGACAAGAAGAAACATAGACATCAAATTTCACAATCTGTTAGAACAAAGGATTTTGATGACAAACTATTGAAAAATCAAGTCAGACTCATGGTGTTGAGTTTGTTAGTAAAGTGTTAAAACAATATAACATCTCATCTTTCCATGTGATAAGACATTAGTGATTCGTTAGACTAGCTACAGATGGCATTAAACTCTGGCAATAAGATCCATAACGGCATTTCGTGCAATTCAGCTCAACCAAATTGCTTTAAGAAAATTGTTTTGACAGGTTGTGATTAATCCTTAAAGTTAAGTTGGTGTAAAACTACTCCGATAATATAGCTGGCTTTTACATCAAAGCTAACTATCAAATGATATTACTTTACAGTCACATCTTTAGAGCTTAAAAAAGCACCTATTAAAACCTGAAAGATATTCTTTGCCAAAATTATGGACGATTGGAAGCATATTAAAAAGTGTGCTTGTTGCCTAGACACAAAGCAAATTGAAGTGAAAGCCTGATTGCCCCAAACAATTCTAAGCGCAGCAAATTCATTGAGGCACTTTTGAGGTGCTTGAAGATAAACTTTGAGAGCACATGAGCCGTATCTAAGACCACACTCACACCACACACCCTCCTCACTCTTCTTTTCTATTCTTTTAGCTCAATTCTTATTCTCTTCCTTGCCTTTGGGAGCTCAGTTAAACAATACACAACAACAGCACTTTGCAAAAAATAACTCAAATTATCAAAATGGCCTACTGACCTTGAACAAAAATGATAGTGTATATGCCTCCAAATGTGTGCCCTTCCTCTTTGTCAATTAGTATTAACATAACATGACTTGGAAGTCTTATCATCTAGTGCGATGAGCCACGGGTTATAGACTACAATTATGTAGATAAACCTAAACTAGTTTTCAGGTTAGCCATTATCCAAACAATCAGCTGCCACCTCCAGCTTTCTCCAACCAAGTATAAATATGCAATTGACGGTTCTCATATGATCACTCTTTCATCGCTTGCCATAGATTAGTACTAAATCAATTTTCTGCAATTCTACATACTTAATGATGAATGATGATAGTCCACATCATAGTGTTTCAACATTCAAGTTAAAGACTATCAATGCACCCTCCAAAACAAAAACACTAAAGGGCATTCACCAATTCCAAATGAGAAAAAAGAAATAAACAAACCTTTATATTCAGCGAATACTTGCCCAAAAGTTTCTCACTTGACCTTCAATTTCCCAGTGCCATGAATCAGCAGTATCAAAAAGATTGATGTCATTATCAAACAGCAAGATTGAAGACTTGCTTGGAGCTCATCATCCATCGATTCTTGGTAACCCCACAAGAGTTGGTTCCCCATGCCCACGTTCCAAACCCCATTGCAAAAACACTAGAGGCTCCATTTTCACCTTTAATTTCCAAAAAATGGAAATTCAATTTCAGTCAGACATTTACACAAACACATAGTGAGCATACATGAAAGACTAAATTAGAGGATGAGATGGCGTTAGGTACCTTCTGCCATGGCCAGAAAAGGGAAGCTTGAAAGATAGATTTTGGAGGATGGTTTCGTTTGAAGCGCTGAAGCGGCTGTTGCGACGCTGTAAGGGGGATAGACCGCAAAGTGCCAAACTGCCTTGTTTTTCACCCTTCGTTGGTTATCTTGTGGATTTAGGAGATAAAAGATGAGTTCTTTAACTTGTTTGTGTTATGTCTGGTTTTATAATTAAAATTTATTTAAATTTTTCCCAGTAAATAGTTTTAACCGTATTTCTCCCGTAAATTAATTATCCACGTCTTTTGGGCTCTAAAGTCGTCGTTTTGACTATCGTATGAGTTTTGCCTAGAATTTGTCACCCTTGTAAGATCACGGGATGCCCGCCCCTTGCCAAGTTTCAGCAACAAACGACGAGTGTTGTACCTCCCCAATTCGCGTTCGACTACTTGAAGTTTAGAGAAAAGGTTTCGAACCTCTAACATATCTAATAATTTTGGCCCCGAATTGGTATCATTATATAGTTGTGGACTATGTAACACGGAAACGTTTTGAGTTTCAGAAACGGGAAACGTCAATTCCAATAAACAAGGAAACGGGAAAAACATTTACAATAGTTAAAAAAAATAAGGATTTTATCAAGAAAATTTGTTAAATTGTGTTAAAAATAAGCAAAGTTAGTTGAAATTAAAGGTGATCATTGGCCGGGTTCGGGACGGGCTTGACGTGTAAAGTTCGGCCCTTTAATCGGGCCACCCGGGCTTGGAATCAGGCCTAATATTGTTGTCCAAAGCCGAGAATTGGAGCGGGCTTTTTCGGGCCGAACCCAAAAAATTAACTAAAATGCGCAAAAAGTGAAGACCAAAGTCCGCCAAAGTTTCGGAAAAATCGAGCTGGGCCCAGCCCGGCCCGATTTCTGGCCGAAAATTCATGTCTAAAGCCCGCTAAATTTTCGACCCGGGTCAGGCTTGTTTGATCACCTCTAGTTGAAATGTCCTATAAATAAAAAAAATATAACATAAATTGCATTGAAAAGAAATTAAGAAATGAAAGACAAATAATGTTTGGGTTGCATGGAATCGATGAAGATGGAAACGAAATTTTCTACAGGTTTTCGAGTTTTCAAGTTTTTGAAACGCTTTTAGAGGTTTTCGTGCTTCATATATATGTTTTGGAAACCAACCACAACCTTTTCAACTCTTTCAGCAAAAATCGGSTCGTGAGCTCATTTTTGCGAAGTGTAATCCACGTTTTTATTTGGCCCCTACCATCGATGTTTCAGTGACTGAATGAGTTTTTCCCAAAAATTGTCACACCTCTTAAGGGTCATCGAAAATGGCTTATCGCCAAGTTTCAGCCTCAAGCAGTGAGTGTTGTATCTCCCATGTACGTTTCGACWATTTCAAGCTAAGAGGAAAAGTCATTATATAGTCATGGGAACCAACCTCTAACTTTTCGATTTTTTTCAATAAAAATCGGTTCGAAAACCTTATATTTCTTGATATAATCTTTGTATTTTAGATCCAAAATGACGACKATTTCGAACCCCGTCTCATTTTGTCCTAAAAATGTTACCACATGCTTAAGCAACATATGATAGCATTATTATGTCAAATTTTAGTATCAAATACCACTTTTAGGGTCTAAAAACACAAGTTCTAATGACGATGGAGTATCAACGTGGTTGTATGGTTAGCCTGCAAATTAACTCATACCACATGCCAACTCGTTTCACTCTAAAATTTCGCATGATTTCATCATTGGGAAGGTGATTCAAAACTAGCCTTGCTCTTTGTGTAGGAAAACGACACAGAAATTTCACACCAAACCATACATAAACGTTGGTCCAAACACTTATTTGTACAGTTTTAATCTATTTAAAAGAAATGGGGAACACTTATGAAGTATTTTGCCTTCATTCTTGAGACGAGATCGAGTAAAGTGATCCTCGAATGRTGTCGGCTTGTTGCAATATACCTTCGATACAATTAGTCAAATGAAATCTAGTCCAATCCATATCCATCTTAACAAATACTCTGTATAATGGTTAGGGGTACTCAAAATTATCCGATTTTGACTGTCCAAATCGTGTTTATGGTAATTCAATTCAAAAATTCAAACCCTTGTTTAAGATTTCGAATATTTCGGATAGGATATCATCTTTGCACTTTCAAATCTCCGATTTTTTTCTTTATTAAATTGGTAAAAACATGTTACATGTGGATTTTTTTTTTTCAAAAAAATGACAGCTGTGGGATTTGAACCCACGCCCTTTCGGACCAGAGCCTAAATTGGCGCCTTAGATCCATCCGGCCAAATGTCAGATGATAATACTATTAACGCTAATAACGAGTAATTATATTAATCCCGATGTCTGAAAGATAACCACCGACACAATAAAGATGAAATATTGCCTTGTTTTGTCAATCAGGAATTATCATACTCAATACACAGAAATCAAACCGTCACCATCATGTGCCGAAACACTCGAAATCAAATTCAAAGGTATTTCTTTCAATCTGATATTACGTTTGTTTTTTTAAGCAATTTATTAGTTGTTTCTTGGCTTAATAAAACCTAAACTCGGTAAGTTATATTATTAATTATATTGATTGATGCAGGGATTAGTCCTAATTAATTTAAGGAAATTTTGTGAAAAACCCATAACTTTTCGAGTTTTTGTTAATAACCAGTACCAACTTTTTTTTTGTTAAATAACCCCCACAACTTTGGTCTCATTATTAAATTACCCCATTTAAACGTGAAAATTTTCAACTTATTTCTAACAAACTCCATTCAAATGGGGTGATTTCAATAATTAGGCCAAAGTTTGGGGTTATTTAAAAAAAACAGTTGTAGGGATTATTAACAAAAACCCGAAAAGTTATGGGAGTTATTCACAAAATTTCCTTAATTAACTAACATCAATTGCCCACTTGTGTGAATTCTAATGACGTTGCATCTTTCACTTTTTTGGGCACCCTTTAACATTAATTGATCTTTACTCCTTTTATATTGGATTTAAAATTTCTCTAGGACCATATTTACCTATCCATTTTATTGAATGATCTGTTTATTTGTCTCTGCTTTTTGGTCAGTGCTTTTGATTATGTTTAGTTATTGTATATATACTGTGGATATTTTTGTTAGTATGTACAATAATCTGTTACATGTTATCTGGTTTTTGATTGTTGTGTAAAATTTTTTTCTGTTATGTGATACAACAGTAGGCATAAAGTTTGGGTTTTCCTGGTATGAGCGGTTATAATGTAATGCATTTTGTACTGTACATGATTATTGGCGCTTTCAATTATTGTTCTAAGGTCATGTCTTATGGGGTGAATGGTGATTTTAAGTTTGGAATTAAGACCATGAACATTATGGTGTACGTTTGTCCGAAGATAACTGTCAGCTGTCACGTTCATGGTATGATTTGAAGCCATTTTGTGAAATGCTCACTTATAAATCGAGACATGGGGTATGTTTGGTAAAACTACTAGGGTAGAGGTAGTATCAAATCGAGACATAGGAGAATGTTTGTAAATAAATATTTGTGTACCTCTCCTCTTAGTGTATCAAATCGAGACATAGGAGTACGTATCAACTTATACGTGCACAGTAGTACCTCTCCTCTTAGTGTATATGATTATCTGACGCTCTGATTATGCATTTATATAGTTGTTTAACATATGATCAGGTTTTTAAAGAACGTACTATTAATGTCAGCAACTGTGGCGAAAGCTTGACATTTTTTTTATAATTAATTGACTAATCTTGAAATTGTGGATCATCATCGGGGTTTAGGCTATGTTTAGAAAGGTCACGTCTACAACATGGAATTTCAGAGTAGAATATTGGAAGTTGAAGCTACTGATATATAGAAAAATGCTTGATGCCTTGTTGTTTGGTGTAGTCATCTTTTTTTATCTTTAATGCATTGTGTAAGTAAGAAAAGAAAGATCTTCTCAATTAATATTGCCTTTTGGAATGCGTTTCATGCATTATTGTTGGAGGCAGCAGTGGCTTAGTGTATGTTCAGGGGAATTTGCATTCTATTGCTATCGGATTACGTCGTCAGTATTGCTGTCCTGTGCTGATATCGTAGGTTGTAGTCATGTGCCTGCACGTACATTCGGCCTATATATTGGCTGGTGCATCTAGCCATCCAGGCAGTTAATTAACTGCTTTGATGCTAGTCAGCAGTCTTATCGCGCCCTATATACTGGCTTGTGCATCTAGCTATCGAGGCAGTTATCTGCTATGATGCTTGTCATAACGTGATCCACGGTACTGATGCCGGGTAATTATAAGCCTATGCTGTTGTAATGCATAATGACAACATGTCCGATCCTGTGATCAGTTTCGAGTACTTGAAGTCTATGATAAGGGTTGAAGTTTATATGATCAGTGGGATGTATATTGAAGTTCATTTATATATAAGTTGTGATTAATAAGTACGAAGTATATATGATAATGTTGATGTATTTTGTCCCTTGCCTACCTATCGATCGAGATTCTATGATACGTATGTCTCTCGATCGTGTATACAATTTTGCGCAATAATCCATGTCTTTGCATCAGAAAGTAGGAATTAAAGGACTAATCTGGATGTTTTTGTTAACTGTCTGATGCAATGTCATCTTTACTTACCTCGCGTTGTTGCAGCAAATTATAAGCATGTAGTCGCGCTTATSTTGGCGAATCATTCTTTTATTTCATTGCACTAGCTTACAATCTATACATACTCATTCCTAAGAGGCTATCTACAAACTATATTCCTAGTAAGACTGATAAATGCTCACTCATTCATGCAAATAAACCAGAAAACACTGAATCCTGTTTCAGAACAGATGCTGCTTATTTTTTCGTCTTTTCCAGTGGCATCACCAAGCTACAATGGGGGTCAGTACTCCCTCCTTAGCTTCTAAGCCTCAAGATGTTGGATGAATGCCAGCTGAAACTTTCGCGCTATCAGCTTCCAACTCGAAGTGTAAGTTTCTCAATTGCTCCAATTTTRCCTCCGATTCTTTAACTAAGCAGATTTATCAGGTCCAGGTATCCCACCAGTGGGAACCATTCGTCTGATCGAAGAGACTTCCTGCATCAAAACCGCACCATTTCAATGGCGATATCAGAGAGCCATCAATGCTCTCACTTATCTTCAGAAGCTCGGGTTCTTCCTGCGTCAGGTATGCTATGTTCCCATTCTTATCGTCGTCTGAATACAGTGCACCGTTGTAGTCCATTTCTTCTTGTAAACTGCTCGTTTTTGCTGCAACACCTGTTACAGTTTCCCCATCTTCTCTGATCATATCGTGGTTGTCGTTGGCCCCAAAATCCTTGCATCCTCTATCTCTGTCATGAGACTTCTCTAAAAGACTACGTAGTTCCTGCAACTGTTGAAAACAATTGAATAAGAAAAAGAAACTCTCACTTTGTGTTCTTTACTGATAAAAAAAAAATACATGTACTTGTAAAAATAGCTTGAAAATGGGAGAAATGGAAGCAAAAATACCTGTTCTAGCAAGGATTCTCTCTCTTTTTTGATGGCATCTAGTCGACCTTTAAGATTGTCATAGTTGGCTTTAAGCACTCTATAGTTCTTCTCAATCTGCTTCGATTTCCACCGTGCTCGTTTGTTCTGAAACCATATGGCAACCTGTCGAGGCTGCAGCCCAAGCTCCCTAGCCACTTGCACCTTCTTCCTAGGCTCGAGCTTTGTCTCGGARTCAAATATAGTTTCAAGCGACTTAACCTGCTCGTCGCTAAACCTCCTCTTGTTCTTGCACTTCCTCTTCCTCGTGGAAGGTGGCTCTTCATCGGCGCTGAGGGGATCAACCTCGATATCACCCTCTGTCGCTTCTTCAGGGGAGGGCTCCCCGCCCTGCCTCATCATCCTCTCTTCGGAGGGGGGGGTGCGTTTGTTTAATTTGCTTGTTTGTTTTTTCGATCRAGTATCGAAAACAACTCCACTGAATGCGGTAGAGCAGTCTAATGTGATCATAAACGGAATATGTTATAGAGTGTTGCATAAGAGGACATGTTGGGAGATATATAGCGAGTCAATCAAAGGAAAAATACTAGTAAAGATAAAAGTAATATTATGGTCACTTTCATGCTAACAGCGGGTGTTTAATGATGGCTTATCTAAAGCTTAATGGGGCCAGTTATCGTAGGAAACTTTCTTTACTCATGTGTGGAGTGTATGTACACATCTTTATCGTCTTTTTGGCCTTCGCAATCGTTGTGTCGCAGCTGTGTCAACTTTTGAATCCGTTCAACGGCCATTATGGTTGCAGGTACGCTTGCTGGTTCGTTCGCAGACCCACCACAGGATAGTTACGGTTTTGTGAGTTTCCTCATGATAAAGATTGCCAAGACATACGGTCGTATTAGCGCCTTCATTGGACCCATGATCAATATATCTCCTTTGCTTTGGCTGATCGCTCAAAGTGCACCACTTGGTCAGTTCGTGATTTACCTCGTCAACAAATAAAAGCACCCGCATTGTAACTGCAAACTGTCACTCATCGGTTTTTTTTTTACTTTCACTGTGCAGAAGATGAGATTGTGTAAAAAAGATTATAGTTGAGGCATCTAAATCTTCTTTACTAGCAGTAATTTGCAAAGGTGAATTTCTGTTTGTGCTTTCCTGCTCGTTAATTGTGTCTCATCTTATGTCCCATTTTTTTTTTACAGGGTTTTACGTGTCACTGAACTCTGTTTCGAGATTAGATTTTGTATGATTTTCCCTATGCCCTCATTAGGTATTTGTTTCTTGTAACGTCGACAAAACAATCACAATTCAGTATACTGTTGCTTGTACTTTGTAATTGTAATCAAGGTAACGAGTCGTTGTCGTCATGTTTTAATATCATGTGCCGTAGTCTAGGGCAGTTTCTTTAGGTGAACATAATCTTGAAAAGCAAACAGAGAGTGGGTGATCTTGGTTATGGAATGAATCCATTGAATGCAAAATTGGCGGCAAAAGAGAGGGGAAGACATAGAAGAAGATAAGTGATTCAAGCTACTCAACTCAACTTTATTTTTAACTACACTTGCTCACGTTAGCTGTCTTTGTGGAATTGTGGGTCACTTCACTTGTAGTTTGCTTGTAATAGATTTTCTCCCCTTTAAAAAAAATATCTTTGAGTGAWCAAATACACAAACCTCAACCTATATTTTGCTTGCCATTGCTAAAATAAAACTCTTTGCTTGCCTAAATCAATCCTACTTGTTGTAGGAACTGACGAATTGTTAAAACTAACTTGAATATCCGCTAATTGAACCCTTTTGTAGAGTGAGCTAGGTTTCGAGCTAAAAAAAACTGGTTTTCGAGGCAGATAGTCCGGGGGAACGAACCTAAACCCTTATAATTTGGGGATCAAGTCGAATATATTAGACTTTCATACCAAAGTAAGATCAGGCTTTTAGTGCAAAAGGTTAGAATGACCCGAATTGACAAGGACCATCAATCAGGTGGCTATGCTTTTGGGTCGGATCGAATTTAATTAGTTGGCTACTTGGCTTGTTTAATAACTAACGATTTGAAATCTAATGGAGTAACATGCTTAGTGYCACTTTTGTAATCATAACGTCGAGATTTATGTTTAGGTGGGTAACATAATTATTTACACATGGTATCGGAGTCAGGTTGAGTTCCAATCGTAAATTAAAATCCCATCCATGGAGATGACTCAAACCAGTGAAGATACATGTTTGGTGGCARACATTGTCACCAAGAATCTTTCTCTCTCCTTTTTTTTTTTTGTGTCAATGGCTAAAGTATAGCGGCTAGAGCCAAGATGGAATTGAATCCACAAACTCAGCATCATCAACTTGTGATGAATTGAATATCAAGTTATCAACATGGTTTCACTTGCTTCCAAATTTACGAGAATGACGTGTTTAAATGTAATATCACTAGATTGATTTACTTGGATGAACCCATGTCTCATCTTGGATGATCCGTCGTTATTATCCGATTCAACATATATATAGCCTTTGGATTAGACGAGTAACGTCGAGTTAGATAAAATGACAAATTGTATGATGAGTTGTTGCTTTTTTAGATTATTATATTATTTATAAAATGCAATTTGGACCCTTTTGGGGGCCTAGCTAAGATATTCAATGCATGTTGCTCTTGTTGAGAGCATATAATTTTTTTTAGTTTGCATATGCGGTTCACCGGAACTTAGCTCCAACTACATTCGGATTTGATTCGAGTTGCACATCTGGCTTATGGTTGGTGAATCTCCAAACAATAGTTTCTGCGTACGGCGAGATTCGAACTTGATACCTCTCTTAAGTGACATATCAAGTTGCATTGCTTACCATTGGAGTCAACTGTTGTTGGTAATTGAGAGCATATAATGTTGTACATACCGTTAGTTTCTTCATATACTTGTTTCATCAACTTTTCCTATTAATTTTAGCTTATTAAGTTATGTAATGTAATGGGAAATGTTGCATTTTGAGCAAATTTAGAAAGGGGTTTGTTTTATTAACTCAATTCACGTGAAGTTTACAAGACTAATGGAGAAAATYATCTTGATTAAGTATTACCGTAAATGATGTGTTATCCCRTTAATTTATCTATATGTATGTGGATAATCTTATAAAAGTGTGGCTGTTTTTAGATGATCATATACRTTTCACAACCGATAATGTTTTTTCTCCAAAATTTCAACATGACAAATTGTATTTCGTGCAAAAGTTTCTTTGCATGTTTCGTCCTCCGATCATTTGTTATTACTTCGAGTAACTTTGAATAGACCTACAAAATGGAGACTATAGTGTGTAGAGTCGATCATGTGAGGGGGAGTGTTAGAGTATATATTATATTTCCGGGTCTCAATCATCAGCTTAAGTTTTTGGTTGAGATGGTCTGGTTAACATGGTATCAGAGCCAGCGTGACACAGAGGTCACGGGTTCAAATCTCCTCCCCCACCTTTCAAGTGGAATTAATTTGCGCCAGATTTGAGGGGGTCTGTGCTGCATCCACATTTCAAGCCCAAAGGGCCTTTCATGTGAGGGGGAGTGTTAGAGTATATATTATAAATTTATAACCATCAGCTTTCTAATTAACAGATCAAATGTTACTAATTAATTTTCTAGTTAATGGGTGCCTATATAAATTGAGTTCTCCAACTTTTCTTTTGTTTTGTTTTCTTTTCAATTCATTAATAGTAATAATTTTGACATTAAGTCTTCTAATTGAATCTTAAATTCAAAAAGTTGAAGATGTCAAGTGTAATGGACAAACTAAGGTGGAGGTGACCAAGTGGAAACTACCATCATTTGCCTTTACTAAGAATTTTGGAGATAAGAACTAAAAAGGAGAATAATTAGACGCTGAATAAACAAGTGTCTTTAATTTGCGAAAGTGAGAGGACTATCATTTTCGCCTAATAATACCAAAACAACAAAGGTTAAATAAAAAAGCAGTTAAATCTTACGTTCAATTCCTTCTTCGTTCCTTGCAATTTCTAATCATGAAATCCAATTGAATTACTTAACATTTTATTCTTATAACATTTTGCCACTAGTATATATCATCATATGACAACGTTAATTGGATTTTAATTAGCATTTAAAGATGTGAAAATAATGTTATGACTTATGAATGTTGGTCTTTCGAACAATAATAATAATAATAGTCGTACTTTACAATTTTGTAATAATGATGAACTCTAATATTTGATTACATCATGGTGGGTGAGGGTTAGTTTGAGGGACCAATTGTTAAGTAAGTACAATTTGTGTCAACTAGCTTGGAGTTGCCCAAAGGATTAGTAAACCATGCCTCTTAACTTTATGTGGGAGTACTGAAAATATCTCTCGGCTTGGCTTAACTCGGACGTGTTCTTTTCACTAGAATTTATCTTTTACGGAATTGTTACATCGGATTGGATTTGATTAGCCCTTATTTCACTTTACATGTGCGTGTACTTGGTTAGACGACCTAAGTAGCCTTAGCTCGAAGCTTTTTTATAAGATGAATGGAACGAGGAACGACAAATTGATATAGAAAAACTATATACAATATATTTTATGAGTAGCAAGGATAATGTTGTAATTTCACTCTATTTTCATCATTTTAAAAAGTATAGAGTGGAATCGGGTTATGGTAGAATGCAAAATGTGTGTAGAAGGTCATATAGGGCACATAAGGTGACCATTACGTACTAATAACCAATCAGTAGTCTCTCATATGAAACTATGTACTATTTGGAAAGTGTAGGAAGAACCATTTAACACAAAATTTAATAACGTTGTTAACGTAAGCATGGAAGTTGTTGACAGGGATCATTAAATTGGCTATACACATCTCAGAAGTACGAGTAAATACCTCCATATATATTGAAAAGAACGCATCATCTAAATTTTCTTTCCATTAATATGGTTGAGAGGGAGATCGAGGGTGACAACAAGAGAATTAAAATAATATGTGATCTCTTTTGACTGGGCATTGCCGTTAAAAATGGAACAATAAGTTCAAATTAAGGTCTTGCTTCATTGAACATYTATTGTTTGAAATTAGTGAATGCATGTCAACTACATTAGTTAGTTAATATGTTGAAAAGTGTTATTACGGAATTGAGATCGTGTTATATTTGCTGGTTAACCCGGTTAGAGGATCTTAATTAGATCTTACAAAGTAGAAGGTTAATAATTCATCATTGGTGCGCCATTGCTCCAAATACAGTAGACATAATGACA
>SNQN01005347.1:0-17881 GCA_008642245.1 Bassia scoparia | reverse complement strand
ACATAATGACATAATTGCGAATGATTAAGGGAGAGAAATGATGTAATACACAATCAAGTTGATAATATGATATACAGTAGAAAACACTCTTAAGTTTCTTCATGCAATTTTTTTGAGAACAACGCAAATATCAAAAGTATCAAAGTAGGCCTAATTAAACAATTTGAGCACCACTTGATGAAAAAAGTTTGTACTACAAAACTCGAATTTCCCACCTGATCATCATTACTTTTACTGTTATTAAAAAGTTCAAATCAATTCACACCTTGCCTAAACTACATTCACTTCCTAATCCCGGACTTCCAATAACATCGATGATACTTCATTCGTTCTTAGTAGTAGTTATAAAACGGAGTATTTCGTAAAGAAAGCTATAGATATAAGTATAATCGTATAGGTGATATAGATATAAATATTAAGATATTTGTTCTCCACCAACTGTTTTATGCAAACTGCAAAGTATTATTTTTCTCTATTAATTAATAATTAACAGAAGTATGATTATAGATTTTAATTTATAAAAGTGGAAAGGACCTACATTCCTACAAGTATTTGTCTGAATAATTTCACATTAGGCCTACTTAATTCGATTTCGAATAATACCTAATATTTTTCATCTAATTCGTGCTCACATGGTCAAACGTACAAAACACCCATATAGGCCAAATCGCAATAAATCACGTGTTACTTGACGGACGGATCCAAACAAATTAGTTCTACATTTTACGAGTATTTCATCTTGTCATTAAATGAGCTACCTTGTTACATGCTCGCTTGATAAAAGAGAATATAAAGAAAGCAAAACAATAACCGTGTAAATAACCAACAATAATAACAACAAATTTTATCAAACACTTTTATAAACAGTTAGCTTAAATTAACAACTTGACAAGTCAATCCATGCAACAAATATTTTCAATCAGTCAAACAAGCAAAGTAAACCAACCAACAAACAAAAAACGACAACTGATTAACATCAAACAAACCCAAAGAATTTTAGTTATAACACTTTTTGCAATCTAATCTATCCTTCGTCTTTTTACATTGATCCTCTTTTAGTTCTCCTCGTGTTTAACACTTTTGCGAATGTGTATTTTCCTTATATTACAATTAATTATGATGCACATGAATGATAATATACATTATACAACCGATAGTACCATGTATGTCAATATCAGCTAGTGTAAAACAAATTGCTTCTATAACTCAACGAACAAAAAATTGTCCATCTTTAACTCAATTTTAAGATATCATCGGTTGTATAATAAAATTTGCCGCAACAGTTTCATCTAATGTCACCTTCACGAAGAAAACTTAGTTTCCAAGGGTTGGGCCCTGGCCATTAAGTGTGATTTGGTGGTAAATGATAAGATGTGGATTCATTGACACATAATAAGAAAAGTAGTACTAACTAAAGTGAATAGCTTGATAAAAAAGACAAGTTAGGCGGAAAAAAAGAAAAGTGTTATGTGCCCCTAAAAAATTTTCAAAGTATGTCTTTATCAAATTTAATCGATCTTATTATCTTATATGTGGACAAAAGCTTATGATCTTGGTTGTCGAATTTCTAGAGCTCATCTATCAATTTTGAAGAATTTTTTCCAAGAGTTTGTTTTTATAAATATGAATATGGTAAGTGGGCTACCACACTAATATACTAGCAACTACTATTAGTGAAAATGACACTCTAATTTGTCTTTAAACGGCTATATATGAATAAATACAAGTAATAATTTCAAGTCAATTCATCTCAAATTATAATGTTATAATTTACTCGTAAGTTTTTAATAGTTTTTTAACGATATAATATACATTGACAAGTTGAGCAAGATCGATAAATAACCATATATAATGAATGCATGCCAATAAATGTATGTACTCCTTATAATATACAGTAACTAGTTTTTTTTGCACGCGATGCGTGCGAGTATTAGAATGCAATAATTGATGGTAAATGTTCTTAAATCCTTTTATCATAAAAATCTTATTTAGTAATTGTTGTAAGACATTAAGAGTTTTGTTTACCTCATATATGTTAAATTATCTTACACATGATTTAGAAATTGTTTAGATCAAAACATACATTATTATGAATGAATCCACCTACAATAGGGGGTAGCTATTCACTTATTTAAGAACATGTGATGAATGAACATGCAAGAATGAATAACAAATAAATAAAAAATGCATCAATAACAACCATTACACTGATATGAAAAATTGAATAAGACATTAAAATAATGACATTTTTTTTATAATGGTTACCAAAAAATTGAAATATGTAGGTGTATAAAATTTAATCAACTTTATCATCCTCATAAAGAAAAAATTGATGAAAACATAAGGAGAAAAAGATTAATAAACTAAAAATACACCTTCGACATGTTTGTTATTAAAGAAATTAATTGTAAGAAATCATAACAAAGATGAAAATAGGAACGATCATAAATAATTCATAAATACAATTAAATGTCAATAAAAGTGGAAAGACTAAATAATATATATTTTGATTATTTACTTAGGGGTTTATATAGAGTGGGAGTATGAAAATTACTACTTATCTTAGGTAGATTGATTTATTTTTTAATTGATTGATAATTTGATATAAATTTTAGGTAGATTGATTAATTTTTAATTGATTGTTATTGATATAAATTTTAGGTTGATTGATTAATGTTATAACAATTTTTACTTTTTAGTTTAAAACTGTCATTAATTCGAAAACAATTGTGATTTAGGAAGTTTATTTATAATCACAAATTGACAATTATTGATTAATGACCTTAATTATATTCCATCTAAATTAAATTTATGAATCATTGCTCTTAAATCAATATATACTTATAATTAATTACAAATAATTAATTGTGTCAACGATTTTTTTTAAAGTTTCCATCAATTTTATTTTTGACTTCTTTTAATTGATTTGACAAAACTTATTCAAATTTAGCTAGTTAAGAAATGGTAAATAGATTGATTGTCCATCTTTTTTTCCTTTTAAATTTGTGTGTTTTACATTTAAAATCATAAGGCGCTATTTGTATTTCTATAGGGGACACCATAGCTCCCCCCTTGGCTTATATAATAGAGATTAATATGAGACCGGTAAGAAAATTGGAAAAAAAATCATAATAATTTTTTTTATGACAGTGGCAGAGCCACATTGTACCAAGTGGGGTCCCTTGATCCCACTTGAATTTACAAAACACTAATTTTCAATTACTAAGTATAAAATTTGGCAATTTTCTATATTTTTTAATAAAATTAGATCATTTGATCATAACATTAACTCAGTTAATTATATTTTGACACATCTTAATTCTCAGTCTAGATACGCCCCTGTTATATGAATGATCACACAATAATTAATTTTGTTTTAAAAACAATGGTGGAAATTCTGAAAGACTAATGAATTTTGACCTAATAATGATAAAAAGCTAATGGTATGTATGGTCGTATTCCTCAACTCTACTGTAAAGTGTATCGTTCTAGTAGCTCTTTCGAAAACCGAAAAAAAAAGGCTAGAAAAATCCGCGGACAAATTCAGTTGTTGGTATGGATGAGACGGGACAGATCTTTAGAAGAGATGGAGTGGGTGAGAAAGTGGGATGAATGTCGTTAGTTGTTCATGCACAATTTGGATTATATGTTAATAATTTTCATTATCTCAATAATCAAGTGTTGGTAAAGGCTTTTTAAGATTTGACTAGTTTTAAAATGGAAAGGATAGTTTGAAGCAATATTTTTTTAAACCAATGATGATAATAATATTATAATTAAATATGATTACTTGAAAGACTCCATCCTACACAATACATTCCCCGACAACAAATTTTTTCATTTGCTTCCACATGAATATGTTTGATTCCAACCATGTCATTTCTGTTTTCTTCATTTAGGATATTTCTAGAAATCATGTTTAATTATAAATTGTACGTGTTAGCTTAGGAAAAAAAACATTTTGTTCAAATCAATTTATGAGAATATTATGAACTCCGTAATTTATACCGAATACAATACTTCTCTTTTAAAAAATACGCAATAACTTGTAATTTTTTACGCTTGTCGAAGCAAAACTTTAAGATTAGTATGTCTAATCATGTATTTGTAAAAAATATAAACACTGGATATAAAAAACTACAGGTCGAGGCGAATCCAATAACAAGAACCCAAATGACTATAAATTTCTTATGTGCAAGTTACAAATTACGGTCAAAGTGAAAATTGTGAATAGTGACACAGTCAAACGGTTGCGTTTATAATGTTACGGAGGAAGTGGTTTTTTTTTCAAGTCTCCATTATGTTTTTTAAAGATGTTTTTAAAAAGAGTTGAGGAATAAATTAAACCACATGATAAACAACTTGTAATATGTAAAGCTTTGGATCAATAAGGGTAAGAGAAACAAGAAAGTTCGACTTAAACACTTGTAGTGACGACGTGAATATTTGCCTTTGTTGTGACATGTATTCTCCTTTGTTGCATGTATTAGAAATGGATGAAGTATGATATTTGGGAAAAGGATAAGTACAAGTAGATTTTGAGAAAATAATATAAAACCGTTCAGTTGATTGAATTTACTTGGTACGGAGTAGAAATTTTTAACAACTCTATTGGATCCAAATAAAATATAAAATAGGATATGAGTAAGTCAATAAACTATCAATAGGCCTACTATGGTCTCAGGAGTCCATATTCCTCATTATGGTCTCGAATAAATGTTCGTGTCAAAAATATAAATATTCATTTTCAGATATGAACAATTTGTATTTGAAGATGAACATTTACATTCGGAAATGAACATTCGCATTGAAAATGAACATTTGTTATATTGACTTAAGACCATAATGAGGAATATGATCCCGGGATCATAGTAGAATTTGCGTAAACAACTTCGTATTAAAGTTGTTGAAGTATTGGGTTCGGACTGGGAAATAGCAGGCTTAAATATAGCCCAGCCTGCCAGCCTATCAATTTATTTACAGGCCTCCTTACGAGAAAACAACTGGGCCAGCTCACTTAGCCAACATGAAGTTCAACGGACATAAGAGATTAGAACTAAAGTTACGATTGGCCCATCACTGGAATCCCCTTGATCACAAATTCTTAGGTGAATTTCGGGACCATATTTTTCACTATTGTTCTGGGCAATGTTTATGTCAAAAAATCAAATGTTCATCCTCAAATGCAAATGTCTATCTCCAAATGTTCATTTCCGAATGCAAATGTTCAATTCCAAAAGTAAAATGTCATTTAAAATGTAAATGTTCATTTGTTCATTGTCTGAAAATGAACATTTATTTCGAAAATGAACATTTGTCTGAGACTATAATGAAAAATATGGTCTCCGTACCATAATAACCTCCACTCGGTTCTATCCTTTGGGCTAATTCGAATTCGGGGTTCAGTTTTGAGTGATTGAATCTAGGTTCCTCCCAATTATTGTTGTAACGGATCGAACACATGTGCTTCTTATCAAATGTATTCCTAATCACCACTGCATCAATAAGCTTCAGTAATGCTTCTAAGCTCAACAATCTATTGCATTAACTGTAACAAAATCCATTGTCCTTGAAAAGGAAGCATCAAACGGTCACTTTACTCATTGCTGTGGTATCCAATTGTATACGTATTAAACTATTAATGTATTGGTGGTATAGCACGTATCTTTTTATGAATGTCGCCATTATATACTTGCTTTGTTTTATTGTTATTAGTTACAACTAATGTATATTTAATAGTCTCGCAATAATACTCTTTAGTCACAACAAAATTAAACCCGATAAATCATTATCTAGTAACCAGGTTTGAACCAATATTGATATATGGCATACGGCCGTGGGCTCGTGCATCAAATAATATAAACGCTTCATTCACAAAATGTTGTTATTTATTGACTTACTTTTTTGTATGCAAAAGGAGGCACACATACATGACAATGATCAAACCAAATTTGATTATGACACTCAAGTATCACATCACAGGATCGACTTTACCACTAAACTAATTATCGACATCGATGCATCCAAGATGGAGTGGTGGAAAAGCATAGTATGCAGCGTTCAGAATAGAAAGAGTAGGCAGTTGACATATAAGGGTGTGGTATGGGATTGGTGACAAAGAGCATTGTTTGGGCCATTTACGTCAAAAAGTGGACATGTCTTGTTGTTATCTAACCTTTTGCTTAGGTCAAGTCTCCTGCCCATTAACGTAGGTCAAGTCATGGAAGTTCTAGTTCTACTTCTAGTTCTATGGTATTAGCTTTAGGTCAAGTCTTCTTAATTTATTACTATTAGTCTATTGCAGTACAAATTGATTCAACATGTGATAGTTTTATCACTTTCCAGTTGGCAATCAAGGTCACCTACTGAATTATATGATTCCAAATTGCTGATTTTTTTTCCTCACTGTAAGGAAATGACCAGTGTGTTAAGGAGCCGAGCTTTGGATATTTTGAGTTCAACTCATGATGAACCCCTCTAGCTTGAGCTGAGAGTCGAACCTTTTTCGAACCTAAAAATCAAGTTCAAGATACATTAAATCCTAAGAAATTAAAAATATAGCAATATAATGACTTTTTTAAACATATAATAATTGATAGCTATACATCTTTTTTTCTCTTTTAGACTAATCAATAAATAACTATTGATTTTATGGTTATTGAGCTAAATAAAAAATAGAAAAAATATTTTAAGCTGTCCGCGAGCTTTCAACCGAACATTGCCGAGTCTTAACTGTGAAAATTCGAATTGGAGCTTGACGTGAGCAATAAGCTTCGTACTAGAACTTGACTCGTAACGACTAAAGCTCTATCATCGCATTTTGACTCGATCTAGCAAATGGCACATTTCAAGGTAAATGATTGTTACAGTTGTTTATAATTCATCTGTCTTTATTATACGAAGTAATAGATTTTTAAAAATGAAATTTACCTAAAGGTTAAAGGGTTACAATTTTTACAAAGGATTCATAAGAAAATACAGAGTAGAAAGACATCTATGATATAGTAGAGTGTCCTTGTGTTTCCTTAAATCCTATCAGTTCGTATGTATGTTAAATTGATTGAAGACAGAGTGTACAAACACCCACTTTGTCGTCATTCCGATACGTAATTCTACATATTCTAACACACAATAAGATATGAACAATAAAATAACTTTATAAAACAGGCAAGAGAAAGTGGTGAATAATAATATTTATGAACGTCCTGAACTAGAGACAGGAAATCGGCGTAATACAGAGTACATCTGTGAAGAAGTGCGAATTGTATATAACATATTTGTGATACAGATAAGCAATTAATAGTTAATGATGTAACACTTTGTTTATAGTCTAATCCAATACTTTCTCAATTTTATTTACTCATTACATGCTCGTTCTCATTTCATGAATTCTTAGACAAATTTTAAAAAAAAAAATAAATTTGAAAGAAGAAGGGTGACTCGTATAGAGGAGAGGACTAAAGAGAGTTTCAAATAGAGTAGTTGTAACAAATCTTCTTCGGACAAAGTGTAAGTACAAATCGGATTATACCTATTAGATACAATCTCATTTATTTTTTGTTCATTTACAATTAATTATTTAGTGTGGTTTTACGTTTATACGTAGACATGTACACAATCGGTTGTACAATCCACGTGTCCGTATAATACGAGTATTTAAGTCGCCATTTAAAAAATTAATTATAGAACTTTCGGAACGAGAATGTGGTAATGAACATGTGCAATGGGTGACTTAATTACCTCCCAGAGTGAAGTGGGACACTTATATGGGTAAGTCAATATTGATGAAAGGTTATCCAAAATCAAGGGAGGTAGATAAAATGAGAAAAGTGATAACTTAAATGGTATGGGGTTCAATCGGATAATCCGATTCCGAAAAATCGGATTATCCGAAATTTTCGGATCGGGGAAATACCGATCCGAATTCCGACCCGAAAATTTTCGGATATCCGATCCGAAATATCCGAACTATTTTTTCCGATCCGAATCCGATCCGATATTCCGAAATTTTGGATCGGATATCCGAAATTTCGGATCGGATCAATCGGATCGCAGATCAAATGTATATATTTTTACCTATTTTTCTTTTATTTTTCCATATTAAATTATTTTTTAATAAAAAATCGGATATTTCGGATATCCGAAATATCCGAAAGTGTAAAAATTCCGATCCAAACCGACCCGAAAATTTTCGGATATCCAATCCGAAATATCCGAAACGTTAAAATCGATCGCGATATCCGATTTTTTCGGATCGACTCAAGCGGATCACGGATCGGATTACGGATCGGATATTTTTGAACACCCCTATTAATGGAGGGTTATCAAAATTTATCAATGGATTTTTGCTATGTGGCCAAGTTAGGTGATGAGAAAAGGTAAAAGGTGACTTTTTGAGAGGTTGATCATGTGTAGATAAGTTACTTAAATTTGGAAAGGTATATGAAAAAGTTAGTGGAAAGTGATGTGTCAAAAGGATAAAAGGAGAGAGAAATTTTAGGAAACACACATTGTACATTTGTACATGCTATTAAGTACATCGTGAAACGAAGGGTGTATAGCTATTTAATTATATTACTATAGAGTGTAAACCTTTGTTATAGTCTTAATCAATACTTTCTCAATTTTTATTTACTCATTACATCGTTTCTCATTTCATGAATTCTTAGACAATTTTTGGAAAAAAAAAATAATTTGAAGGAGAAGGGTGACTCGTACTAGAGGAGAGGACTAAAGAGAGTTTTACTCAAATAGAGTTGTAACAAAATAGAGAATTAATAACTTCATAATAACCAAAAGAACTATCTTAAGAAGCTTAAAAAAACAGCAATAAAGTGAAATTGTAAAACTAACAAATCTTCTCCGGACAAAATGTTATATAAATCGGTTATACCTATTAGATACAATCTCATTTATTTTTGTTCATTTACAATTAATTATTAGTGTGGTTTTACGTTATAACGTAGACATGTACACAATCGCGTTGTACAATTCACGTGTCCGTATAATACCGAGTACTTTAAGTCGCCATTTTAAAAATTAATTTTTGCCTCGTGCGGAAAAAAGAAAAGCTAAAGTCGTCAACTAACAACAATGATTCAGTGACGTATAACAAGCAACAGGAGACCAGCGAATAGTAGGTCATTAATTTGATAAATCTGATAACCCTTGTGGCTTGTTCTACGTTAATCATTGCGTGTTACTGTTTCAGGTTACTAACTTGTTTTGTTATAAGGAAATTAAAATGATATAATTGATCAAATTGTCTAATTAAATTTATAGAATATAGATATATTACTCTCTCCAAAAATTTTGGCCTCAACAAATTTTCTGTTAATGGACGGAAGTATTAGTAGAATATCGAATTAATACTTCTTAAAAATATTTGCTTTTACGGAATACAATGTTTCATGGAGTTGTTTTATTAATTATTAACACGAACCAACAAACAAAAAACGACAACTGATTAACATCAAACAAACCCCAAAGATTTTTAGTTATAACACTTTTGCAATTCTATCTATCCTTCGTCTTTTTACATTGATCCTCTTTTAGTTTCTCCTCGTGTTTTAACACTTTTGCGAATGTGTATTTTTCCTTATATTACAATTAATATGATGCACATGAATGATAATATACATTATYCAACCGATAGTACCATGTATYTCAYTATCAGCTAGTGTAAAACAAATTGRTRCTATTAACTCAAACGAACAAAAAATTGTCCATTTTAACTCAATTTTTAAGATARCATCGYTTGTATAATAAAATTTGCCSSAACAGTTTCATCTAAATTGTCACCTTTCACGAAGAAAACTTAGTTTCCAAGGGGTTGGGCCCTGGCCATTAAGTGCTGAATTTTGGTGGTAAATGATAAGATGTGGATTCATTGACACATAATAAGAAAAGTAGTACTAACTAAAGTGAAATAGCTTGATAAAAAAGACAAGTTAGGCGGAAAAAAAGAAAAGTGTTATGTGCCCCCTAAAAAAATTTCAAAGTATGTCTTTATCAAATTTTAATCGATCTTATTATCTTATATGTGGACAAAAGCTTATGATCTTGGTTGTCGAATTTCTAGAGCTCATGCTATCAATTTTGAAGAATTTTTTCCAAGAGTTTTGTTTTTATAAATATGAATAATATGATATAGTAAAGGCTACCACACTAACATTACTACATACTATTAGTGAATGACAACTCTAATTTTCTTTTTAAACGGCGTAATTGTAAACAAGTATATAATTTCAATCATTCATCACAAAATATATATAAATAATAAATTTACTCATAATGTTTTATAGTTTTTTTAAACGATCAATAACACTGAACAAGTTGAGCAAGATCATAAGAACACTATAATGATGACTGCCAATTAAATCTTTGTACCTATAATTACTAATAGTTTTTTAAGCACGCGATTGCGTACGATATTAGAATGCAAATTATTAAATGTTCTTAATCACTTTTATCATAAAATCTTATTAGTAATTGTTGTATAATTGACATAAGAGTTTGTTCCTATATTATGTTATTATCTTACAACATATTTAAAACTTGTTTAGATCAAGAAAACATACTATATGATAATGAATCACCTACAATACGGTAAGTAGCATTCAGCTTATTTAAACATGTTAATGAAACACAAAATGAATACAAATAATAACATGCAATCATAATCCAGCACCACTTCCACTGATCTCGAAAAATTTAATAAGACATTAAAAATGACATTTTTTTTTAACATTTACACAAAATGAATCATGTATCGTTTATAAAATGTAAATCACTTTATCATTCACTCATAAAGAAAAATTGATGACAAAAAGCATAAAGGAGAAAAAAGAGTTATAAACTAAAAATACACCTTCGCATGTTTATATTAAAGAACATTAATGTAGAATCATTAACACCAAACTAATAGAAAGCAAGAATCATATAAAATTACATAAATACAATTTAAATGTCATAAAAGTGAAAGAATCTAAAGATGTAAATTTATTTTAATTATTAGAGAGGTTTCTATTAAGAGTGGAGTTGATGAAAATTACTACTTATTTAGGTATATTGATTAATTTTATAGTTGATTAATAAATTTGATATTAATTTTAAGCTAGATGAATTAATTTTTAATTGTTATTAATTATAATTGATATAATAGCTGACCAATTTTAACAAATTTTTCTTCTTCGTATTAAGACTTCATCATTCGAAATCATTTATTTAGGAGTTTATTATAATCAAATATTGACAATATGGATTCATGACCTTAATTATATTCATCTACATTAAATTTATGAATCATGCTTTTAAAATCAATATAAACTATGATAAAATTAAATTACAATTATTAATTGTGTCAACCGATTTTTTTAAAGTTTCCATTCAATTTACTTTTTGACTCTTATTTAATTATTTGACAAAACTATCCAAATTTCTAGTACGAAAAAGAAAATGGTAAATAGATTGATTGCTCAATCTTTTTCTTTTAAACATTGGTTATAAATACATTTTAAAATCATGAAGGCAGCTTATATGTTTCACGTAGAGGGACACCATACTCCACCCCTTGCTTATATAATCGAATTAATATGAGACCGTAAGAAATTGGAAAAAAAATCATAATAATTTTTTTTTATTACAGTGCAGACACATTACCAATGTGTACCCTTGATCCCACTGAATTAAAAACACTACATTTCAATTATCGAAGATATAAAATATGCAATTTCTATCATTTTTTAACTAAAGATTAGTCATTTGATCACAAATCAGTAGTTAATTAATTATTTGACACATCTTAATTCTCAGTTCTAGATCCCATGTTATAAAGAAAATCAACACAATAATTAATTTTATGTTTAAAACATGTGAAATTTCTAAAGCGACGATACACTTTTGATGCCTAATAATGATAAAAGCTACATGGTATGTATAGTGTTTCCTCAACTCTACGTAAATGTGATCGTTCTACCACAGCCTTTCGAAACCGAAAAAAAAAGGCTAGAAAAATCCCGGCGCGGAACGAAATATCAGTAGTATTCGGTATGGATGGACGGGGTACATACTAGAATAGAGATGGAGTCGAGGGTGAAAAGTGCGAAATGTCGTTAGTAGTTGTTCATGCACCAATTTGACTTATATGGTAATAATTGTTCATGTATCCTCACAATAATGCAAGTGTGGTAAAGACGCTTTTACGAATCGTACTAGTTTTAAAATTGAAAAGGATAGTTTGAAGCAATTTACTATCTTTAAACCAATGATGATTAATATTATTAATAAATATGGGATGACTTGAAAAGACTCCAGTCCTACAGCAATACATCCACGCGACCAACGTAATACCAGTTGCAGTGGTCCACTTAATATTTGTGATTCCAACCAGTCATGTTCTTTTCTCATTAGATATTTTGAAATCATTGTTTAGATAGACATTGTGGACCTTTAGCTTAGAAAAAAAACATTTGTTCAAATCAATTTATGAGGGTGATACTTTATTGAACTCCGTTAATTTATAACCGAATGACAACTACCTCTCTTTAAAAAAATAGCGCAAAAAATACTTGGTATTTATTACGCTTGCGAAGCAAACTTTAAGATTAGTATGTCTAAACATGTATTTTGTAAAAAATTAAACAGCTGGATATAAAAACTACAGGTCGAGCGAATCCAAATAACAGAACCCAAAATGACATAGAATTTCATTATTTGCAAGTTCACAAATCTCACGGTCAAAGTGAACAAATGTGAATAGTGACAACCAGTCCAAACGGTTCTTGCGTTTTATATGTTACGAGGAAGTGGATTTTTTTTTTCAAAGTCTTCCATTATGTTTTTATAATAATGTCCGTCTAAAAAGATGTTGAGGAAATAAATTTAAACAACTTGATAGAACACTTGTAGAAAATCTTTGGATCAATAAGGGTAAGAGAACACAAGGAAAGTCGCGACTTAAACACTGTATGTGACGACGTGAAAGTATTCCTTTTATGTGAATTATCTCTCTTTTGCATGTATTAGAATGGATGAATATGAATTTTGGGGAAAATGATAAGTACAAGTAATGTTTGAGAAAAATATATAAACCCGTTCAGTTGATTGAAATTACTTGTACGAGAGAAATAAATCTCTTAACCAACTTCTATGTGGATCCAAAATTAAATAGTGAATAAGATAATACAATAGGAGATAGTAGTCACTAAACTGTGTCATCAGGCCTATCCTTATGGTCTCAATAAGCCATATCCTTCGAGGTCCTACGAATAAATATTGTCTCGCAAAAATAAAAATATTATTTTGAGTATGAACTATGTTATGTAGATGACAACATCGGAAAGTCACATTCGCATTCGAAAAAATGAACATTGTTATATTGACTTAAGACCATATGAAGGCAATATCGATCCCGGGTCATAGAGATTTGCGGTAACATACTTCGTAGTAGTGTTGAACGTATCGGGTCGACGGGAAATAGCAGGCTAAACGCCCCAGCCTGCACCTGCTATCAGTTTATTTTACAGCGCCTACCTTACAAGAAACACACTGGGCGCGCTCACTACCAACATGAAGTTCAAACGGACAAAGAGATAGAACCTAAAGTTTACGATTGTCCCATCCACTTGAATCCCCTTATGCACAAATCGGTGATTTTCGGTGACCGATGATTTCACTATAGCGTTGCGGGGCAAATGTTATGTCAAAAAACAAAGTTCATCCTCAAATAGCAAATGCTTCGTCGCAAAATTATCACTCTAACCGAAATGCAATGTTTCAATCGATTCCCAAATGAAAAATGTTTCATTTCCCCCAAATTAAATGTCAGTTGTTCATTGTCTGAAGAATAACATTTATTTCGAAAACGATTTTCTGAACTATAATGGAAAAATAGGTCTCAGGGAAGATACCGGAAATACACTCTCACTCGTTCTCATCCTTTGGCTAATTCGAATCGGGTCGAGTTTAGTGATTGAATCTAGGTACCCCGAATATTGTTGATAGACGGATCGACACATGTGCTCTACAAATATATGATTCCTTAATTACGCCAACTGTGCATCAATAAGCTTCAGTAATGCTTTCTAAGCTCAACATCTATCCATTGACACTTAACAAAACCATTGTCCTTGCAAAAGGAAAGCATCAAGAAACCGGTCCGTTACTCATTGCTGTGGTATCCATTAACTTAACTATTAACTATTAATGTATGGTGGTATAGACGTATCTTTTACGAATGTTCGCCATTATATAGCTTGCTTTGTTTTTTGTGATTAGTTACGAACAATGATTATTAATGATCTCGCATAATATCCTTTAGTCCACAACAAAATTAACCTCGAGTAATACGATTGATCTAGTAACCAGGTTGAACCAATCATTGTATATGCATACGCGCGTGGCTCGTTGCGATCAGAATAAATAAACGCTCAATTCAATCACAAATGTGTTATTAATGACCTTACCTTTTTGTATGCAAAAGGAGCAACACGATACATGACAATGAATCAAACCAAAATTGTGATATGACACTCAGTATCACATCACGGCATACCTGAAGCGCCACTAACTTCATATATCGACATCGATTGCAGTACAAGCAGTGAGGGTGGTGATCACAGCCTATATGCCAGCGTTCAGACTAAAGAGTAGGCAGTTGACACTATAAGGTGTGGTATGGGAGGTGACAAAGCACCCATGTTTTGGGCCATTTACGTCAAAACAGTGAAGCCTCTTTGTACTTACCTATGCTTAGGTCAACAGTCTCGCTCCTGCCCATTTAACGTAGTCAAGTCATGTAAGTTCAGTTCTATTCTATTCTAGGTATAGCTTTAGTCAGTCCAATCTTCTTAATTATACAATCTATTGCAAGTACCAAATTGATTCAACAATGTGTGAAGTTTATCAGCTTTCCAGTTGCAATCAGAAGTCAGGCCTACTAATTATAGTGATCCAAATTGCTATGATTTTTTTCCTCACTGTAAAATGACCAGTTGCGTAAGGAGCCGAGCTTGATATTTTGAGTTCAACCATGTAGACCCCTCTAGCTGAGCTGGAGAGCGAACCTTGCCTCGAAGCCTAAAAATCGAAGTCAAGAAACATAAAATCAATGAAATGTAAAAAATGCGTTAGAGCAATATAGATTTTTTAAACATATAAGATTGATAGCGTATACATCTTTTTCTTCTTTTAAACTATCAATTAAGTGATACTATTAGATTATGTTATTAGACTAAATAAAATAGGAGAAGAAGATATTTTAAGGCCTGTCGCCGAGGCTTTCCAACCGAAGTTCCGAGTCATTAACTTGGTTGTAAACAGTTTTCGAATTGGACCGAGCAAGCGTCTAGCTCCATAACATCTATACGCGAAATCACATTTCAAGGTAATGGATGTTACAATTTTCTTGAATAAATTCATCTGTCCTGTAATATACGAAGTAATAAAGATTTTTAAAATGAATACCTAAAGGTTTAAAGGGTTACAATTGTTACAAAGGAGTTCATGAAAAAACGAGTAAAAAGATAAATAGTCGGTCCTTGTGTTTCCTAAATACCTATCACTTCGTTATGTGTAAATTGATTGAAGACAGATGAAAACCCCACTTTGTTTGGTCTCTACCTCTGATTGCTGACAATATGATCAATATAAATTTTCTAAAAAGCGGGATGAAGGCAAAGGTGGTAAATAATTTTAGAAGTACCGAACCGGAAGTCAGATACTGTGGTAGTTAAAGTTACATTTGTGAAAGCGTGGCGGATGTATATACTATTGAATTACAAGTACTATAGATGTAACACTTGTGTATATAGTCAATCGCAATACTTTCTCAATTTTATTACTCATACATGTTTCATTTCATAATCTAGACAATTTTGAACAAAATAAAAATAAAGAAGAAGGGGAACAGCTACTAGGAGAGGACTAAAAAGTTTCAAATTAGAGTTAGTTTGTGAACAATACTTCTTCGACACAGGTATAACGTACATCTGCGTTATATACTGAATTACAACTCATTATTTTGTCTATACAATATCAAATTATTAGTGTGTGTTACGTTTCTACGGAGAGCATGGTACCAAAGTGGTTGTACAATCCACGTGTCCGCATTATATACTCGGAGTGTTTTAATCTCCATTTGTAAAAAGTTAATTAAGACTGTCGAACGTAGGGAATGTGGTGATGAACAATGTCTGCAATGGTGACAGTTAATACCCTCCCCAGAGTGAAGATGGACCATATGTAATCCAATTGGCGTTTAACAAATATCACAGGGATGCTGTTATATGACCAATGAAACAAGGAGTACATGGAAATGGAAGCCGAGTACTTAAGATGTCAGATTGTATATAATTCCGATCCGAAAATCGGATATCCCAAATTTTCGATTCGGGAACAAATACCTAGATCCTGGAACCGACCCGGTTAATTGGACGAAGGAATTCGAGAGAGGATATCCGATCCGAATAATGCCAAACTATATTTCCGATCGAATCCCGATCCGATATCCGAAATTTGAGTGGATCGGTATCCGAGAGACCTTTCGGATGAGATCAATCGGATCGCAATCAAATGTTCGATTTGACCTATTTTTCTTTTATTTCCAGATTAAATTATTTATAAAAAATCGGAAATTATTCGGATTCCAAATATCCGAATGTAAAAATCCGATCCAACGACCCGACCCGAAATTTCTCGATATATCCACAGTCCGAAATATCCCGAACCTTTAAAATCGATCGATATCCGATTTTCGGCGAATCGGATCAAGCGATTCACGGATCGGATAGTGCTACGGATGGAATTTTGTTAACACCCCTATAAATGGAAGTACAAAATGATTAGTCAAATTGGTATTTTTGCTTATTGCAATGTTAGGTGATGAAAAAAGAAAAGGGACTTTAGAGGAGGTTGATCAATCTATGAGTAGAGTTACTTAAATATGCAATTAAAGGTAATGAATAATGTTAGTCGAGGAAGTGATGGTCAAAAAGATAAAGAGGAGAGAGAAATTTAGAAACACATTACATTGTACATTTGACGCTCTAATTACACGATGAACGACAGGGTGTGTATAGCTATTTAATTATTATAGTACAGACGTAACAGCTTTTTGTTTAAGCCTAATCCAGATACTTTCATCTTTTATTTACTCATTCACATCGTTCTGCATTTCCTAATTCTTAGACAATTTTGAAAAAGAAATAATAATTTGAAGGGAAGGACTCGCGATATGAGAGGGACTAAGTAGATTTTTTACGTCGAGGGAATAGGATTGGGGTGGTACGATAATAATATAACTTCCATAATAACCAAAAGAAAAATCTCTTGGAAGCTTAAAAACGCACATAAAGTAATTTAAAAACTTATCAACATCTTCTCGGACAAAATGTTGGTATTATTAAATCGGTAATACCATTTAGATACAATCTCAGTTTGATTTGTTTGTGCTTATTACTTAATTATTTGAGTGGTGTTTCGTTTGTACATAGAGTGTACGACACGTTGTAGCTAGATCATCGTGTTCCTGATATTCTGGAGATACCGTTATGTCTTTAAGTCCCATTTTTAAAATATTATATTTTTGCCTCTGTGTAGGAAAAAAAAAGCTAAGTGTTCAGAAGGTGGCGAATGGGAACACAAGATCCAGTTGAGACATAGACAATCAACAGGAACATGAACATTGCAATAGTAGGTCGTTATTTGTATTAATCGATGACGTTGTGCTTGTCTACGATTACATCATGCCGTGTTACTGTGTTACAGTTTTACATGTTATGGATAGTAAGAATAGCAGTTTATTGATAATTTCATCGGTTGTGTGGCGATTATTGATATTTTAGATACTGAAGTATAGAATATACCCTCTCGCATATTTTGG